>JARJDQ010024814.1:0-10172 GCA_030264215.1 Geostiba sp. GC000077
TGCAAAAAAGAAGGGTCGTTTATAAATTCTATGATTTAAAGTTCCTCATTTTCTTTGGGCAGTTAAAGTCTTTAAATTACTTTGAATTGATCGATGTGTAAATAATAAATACTTACATTCCTTCGAATGAATTTAAATAGGAAAACATTATTTAGCAATATAAACAGACACATTTAAAAAAAATGGGAAAAAAGTATTATTCTCTATTACACAAAACTATAAACACTGAGTTTTTTAAGTGCTCCTTAAACCGTTAACATTTTATTTACCCCAGTTATTTTAATTTTAAAATGTCTAATATGTTGATTGGGAAGATCCACAGTTTCAAACACAGCATGTTTGGTGTTTAGCAAACATAATTTATAGAAAATTTACTGTATTAAGAGACATCTAAAGAACCGACGATGTAGTTAGAGGTAGTGTATTGCAGGTTTCACAGGTTTCAGGCGTTTCAGTCGAATTTTCCACTTTGGGCAGATTTCCAGAATAAAGTTCTTGTACTGTACGCACGATGGCATTGCATATCTGAAATTCAAACAAAATCACTGAAATGTTGATAAATATATATATAAGGTATCTATTTTCTGTTTCAATGGATAATTATTACAACAAATTAATAAATTGATTTGCATTAAGCACCTTCAATCACTTATATTATAAAGCAACCAAAGCAACAAAAGCAACAAAAACAACAAAAGCAACAAAATATGATTTAAATCATATGCAACTTTGAATTAAACATGTGAAATTATTCTACATGTGTTGAAGTTGGTATTATTAATTTTAAATACAAATTTACGCGAGTATTTACCATTTCTAACAATGGAGTCAGCTTGGAATAGTGTAGGTCGCGCCATCTGTTAGCAGAGTAACCAAGCAGGCAATTTATTTCCACTAAGAGCCAAGAGATGTCGCCACCTACTCCGTCTTGAAATTAAATTCCGAATTCCGAAGCCGAATCCTGCTAGGGGTTGACTTTTCAGAGTCAAGTAGCCCTAGCCTCCTGCAATATGGTGCATGAGGGCAATAACAATCGGGAATCGCCGTTTCTAGCGCTGATAATTTTATATTTTTTTAAGTATTGCCCCGCCCGTGAAATAGAGTTGGTCTAGTTTTAAACAGTGTGGCTTTCATCGTTAACAATACATATTATTATTGACATTGATTAATAGCAATGGCGTAAACATAGTAATTTTTGGTTTTATGCTTGGTCATTATGTATAGTACATAGGTACTTTATTTTTCATTTTCAGTGGAATTTAAATGTTTGAATAATGAATACCAAATGGGGATAATCGTTAAATGCTAAAAACACGCCATTTACTAATTTTGTGTAGTTATGTACAATTGGCGAATAAATAATGAGGAATAAACCACAGGGGAAACTAAGGAATTAGCGAAACTTTTCTATTTTATTACTGATTTAGTGTTAGATTTTGATGCGCAATTAGTATCAAGCATTAAATGTCACAGTCTCACAGTGACCGCATTGTTGTTACATTTTCTTTTTAATTATGGAAGGTTAGTAAAAAATGAATTAACATGTTTGCTGGTTCAGGCAGAGGCGGTTGAGATTCAAACATAATTTAATACTTTGTACAAATGTCACATTCAAATGTCATTAATTCCATAATTCCCGTATTCCTGCGCACGGCTTGTTTACAACCCGCCGGCGGCAAGGACGAAAATTTCTGAAAATTTGCATGCAAATTGAAAAATTAATGTGCAAGCGGCGCCGAATTACGCCGAATTATTTGTACTTTGTGCCCACATTAAACATATTCGTATTCCGTTTCATTTATTACGCACATACAACATGTAACATTGGGGTGTGCGACTGCGACCGTGGGGGCGGCGCGTATGGCGTCCCGAAAATATGCGCATTGGGGTCGCGCTTTGTGTGGCGCGCTGCGTTAAAAATTAATAAACCCTTGGCTATATATTTTATGTCTTTTTATGCAAATGACCGCTCGTTAAGTAGAATTCAAACAATATGCGAAAGGAGCAACGCATAGGAGACATTTAGCAAGCGTTGGAAGCTAACCGGGAATTAAATGCCATCCACTTAGCGCGCACGGCCAGCAAATGCAGAAAAGCGAGCGTGAAGGAGCGGAGAGAAGGGTAGAACCGTTGTAGAACGTAAAACATTCGAGGGGCATTGAACAACACAGCAGCCGACTGCTGCCCTCTTTTGGAATGCGTTCATGATACCGCCCGGGCGAAAAAGGGTGGCGAAGAGTGAATGGAACGACTGTGTGCACATGTTGCTCGGCGATGCTGATTGTGTGCGCGGCGTGCAATAATACCAGCTTCTGTGGCAAAAGGGTGCACTAGGGATGAAACATCGTCCGCCGCGGCTTTCTTTCACGGTCTTTCGCGAATACATGAAAGCCGGACCGGTTCGAAGTTAAATTGGGTAAATTACAAACGAAAAGCCCCTGGGTGCCTTAGGGTTTTAAAATTTATGTGCTAATGTGGAAGCGCATTAACTTTTCCACACTCGCTGTGGCCGAATTTATCCTTGCCGCAGCGAGATTTCAGCCACACCTGTATAAGTTGTTGTGTTTTGTGGCAACTTGTCGAGTATAAGAACGAAAATGTCTGCGGCGTGTGGTATAAAAAACGCACGAATCGCGTGTTCGTATCATAACGTGAGAAAAAGGCGAGTATTTCAATTTAATAACGCCCGAATCGCAATTAAATAGTAGCGCCAGCAAGCGAACTTTATTTAATTACACCCTGCGAGCGTCGCGAATGAATTGCCCGAACGTTGTTAGAGTTGTTACGCCTAATCGGATATTTTATCATCGGGTGGCAATCTGAAAGTCTCACACAACTCACAAGTCATAATAAATGCGAAACACACAAGAAATGATGCCAAACCATTTAGGCAGGTGTGGCATATAGTTGTGAAAGTAACCCCCCCCACAAAACCAATCTAAATGGACTAAATGCCCCATTTTAATCCACAATCCACACACTCTTCACACTCTCATCCTTCGTCCCTAATTGAACTTCTTCGTGCTGATGGTGGATGTTTTAGTTGCTTCCGAAGGGTAGTGCGTTTGGGAGCGTTGGGAATCAAGCGATTAGCCCGGCCCTCCACGCCATGTATATATCAGCGCTTGATAGTGTCCCGGAAAACACCGGAACCGCTGTATATACAGCTTGGATACATGACCTACATGAGAAAATGATCGCATTACGGTATTACACCAGCTTCCAGCTTCCATCCCTTCGAGTACCTATCCGAGGCCACTTTCGGATGAGACGTAGGCTCAAATAATTGCTCCGACTTGGAGGAGGGCACTGAGGGAAGCTTGGGTGTACTTAGGCCTATTCGAAACTAATAAAAGCAAACTGTGACCGTTAATATGGAGCCCAGGTTGTGCTAACCGCCACCCCCTCGCACACATACAGTCGACTGGGCGAGCTCATTGTTCATTTCGGTCCGTTCTGGTCGTTCGGTTCATTTGCCAAATTGTGCGTGGCGCCTCCACCCAGCTCCCAGCTCATACAAAAGCTTATTATAAAGGAATAATGCGATGATTAAATGAATGTTTATTTTGTAATTAGGAGTCGCGCCGCACGCATTGCCATTATACAACTGTAGACATGTACAATGTGCAATGTGCACAGGGTTGGGGATTTTACTGATTTGATTGCAGGCACACTTTCAATGTGTATGTTGAAAATAAGGTTGGGACTGGTCAGCATTCAGCGCTAATTCGGAATGCTTTACAATCCGGTTGCACATGCGAGTTGGACTTCGGTGGCGGGAAAGTTTGCCACAGAGGTAAATAGTAAATACGGCAAACGTGTTTTGTACATTGCACTGTAACGACTGGAGGCTGGATGTAAGTAATTAACGAAACTAGTCTAGACATGCTTCACTTAATACCGCATTAAATAAAATGTATACCTACGTTCAGAACTCGGCGGTGAAATCTAAAAACTCTTGATTTGAATTCCCTGAATTCCCTTCACAATTTCAAAATGTACTGCAATTCTCCATTTTAGTGCAATTTATGACTTTGTATAACTTGTTCACAACTTTACAATAGATGCATATTTTAAAAGGTTTATTATATCGACGTTTTGGTGTTCAAATATATTCAACTATTCGTAGGCATGTTGTGAAGTTGTGTAGTCAGCGTAGTTCTGAAGTTGAAAAGAATGTCAAGTTTCCAAACCGCGCAGGTCTTGACTTGACTCTTGACTTCGACTCTCTTGGGTTAAATATGCGAATGGTTTGTCTCGAAATGAGTCTTGTCGTGGTGAAACTTTCCAGTTGCACTAAATGCAAAATTCAACGGATCTATAGGATTCTTTTTGATTGATCATTCAAGTGGTGTTTAAGTTAATATGAGTGCAAACATTAAGCATTTCTTTTATCGTGTATTTTTAGCACTTTAAAAATACATACCTATTTGACAATTTGACTGAAGATGTCAATTGGGAACGACTTGGATGCGTCCGAAGTTAAAAATACCACAAACCCAACTGAACTGGGCCTACAGTGCATTGAAAAGAAGACTGTGCTCTGCACGCAGTGTGGAATGTTCAAGTCACGAGTCAAATAAAGTCGAACCAAGTTAAAACTCCAAACAAACCCCATAGAGTCAAAAATCAAGTGTTATTTAGTCTTCAAGTGAAAAAAAGTGTGACTAACTATCAACACGTTTTTCTATACTTACATGATGGTACTTTGCTATGTCAATGTCGATTTCCTATTATCACCTCTTCCTCATGTCTCGTTTTTCTCCTCCCCAGGTTGTTGTTTTTCTGGCGATGCGTGAATGTGCCTGGAATGCGGCACATGTGCTCCCTTCACAATCAACAACACCACCCTCGCAGAACGTGCGCGCCGCTCGTTTTGGTATTCCAGCGACTCGAGCGTTTTCGGTGGCAGCGCGCATTCTTATCCGCCCTTCAATCCCCAGATTTCTCCCGGCTGGATGTTGGCAAAAGGGCTAAACCCCTCATTGTTTAACATCGCCATTAATACAAAGCAAACATTATTTATTTCTCATTCCGCGCCAAGCAGCCCGGGAATACCTCCAAATGTGGCAATTTACAAAGCCCTCAGTTTCACACCCCACGAGAGTTAAAACCAAACATATTTTTAGCTGGTATTTCAAGACCTGAAGCGGTTTAAACTAAAAATAATGTGATTAATTTTGCTTGCATTCTCACCATTGTGTTGGTAACGTTTTGTTGTTGAAAGTTATTTTTATATTCCTCTTCCGGGGTTGCTGCAGCAGGGTAGGAAACTCTTTTTTGTGTTTTTCACTTCTATTCTCTGATATTATATGGCAAAAGTGCATTCTGAATCTCCTGCATACACCTAGTGCAAGAAGGCAACTTTTCGGTTTTCCACCGTCTCCCCCTCCCCCTGGATCCCCCGTAGGCTAAGAATTGCGCATTCTCATCGCAATCCCACCTGCAGTGCAAACGCGGCGCGCGCCAGCGCAGATTAAAAGATTTATTACTTTTAATTATCAACTCGGAAGTGTATTTCAGGAATCTTTTATTAATTTACTCGCGCTCTATGCTGCTGCAACCTTCCACACACAAAGCAAACGAAACGCATATAAAGGGTGTTATTCCTGTAGATATATATAAGTTCAAAAAAACAGCTGCTGACATTATAGCGCCATCTCTTAGATGGTTATATAAAACTTATCACGTGGTACTTTTATGAAAATGTTCATCTCCATTAATCCTATGGTATACCTACAGAAATAACGCACGGTATATTCTTGTGTTCATGACTCGCGCAGATCCTCCTGGTGGGCAAAGTGCAAAAAGTCGAAGGCATGGAGGGTTTCATTCATTCCTGAATTAAAACCGAATACATCTACACATCCATGATAACGCCATGCTAGCAGGACAGCTAGAGAAAGAAAGGAAAAACAAAAGAAAAAAAGTCGAAGAAGAAGAAGCAAAGGCAAACAGAGACGTAAATTTAATTACGCGTTCGTCTACGCGCAGTTCCTTCATGTCGCTTCGTTTTATGCGTTTTATTAAAAGCTCAGCGCAAAACACAGCAAATAAAAACGCCACAGGAGTTTTGAAAAAAAAGCTCACGAAGGATAATCTAACTCAGCGACACCGACTCGACGAACGCGAAAACAAAGAACTATCTCTTTAATTTCACAGCATTCAGCAAAAAGTGTCAAAGTAAAGATAGAAATTCATTAGGTTAAGTAGTAAATCCTTTACAAACGTAAGTAGGAACTACAGGCACATTTAAAAAAGTAGTTTTTGATCAGAGATCTAAACATGCACAGAACTTCCGCTTCTTGGTTGCATGATTGCATCACCTCGTTAGGGTGTATTTTCGGACTGGGAATGTGCCTCAAGTTCAACATCAACATTCAGCATCGGCATCAATCTATTCGTAAAATGCATTAAATGTTAAATGTTTGGACGTCACTGGTCTTAATTTAGCTGACTAATACCTCCGCCACCATCAGCAAGCGCGCTGCCACCAGAACTAGTCAACTAGAACTATTACATACTCAACTAGTGTCAAAGTTACTAATTATAGTTATCAGGGTATTCGTAGTTACAGAAACTATGAGAGATTTCAAATTTCAATCCTGATTTGAACTTGGTTAAATTTACATTGCTAGCATCCATGCACCACATCAATGAATTTCATTAGCATGTTCGCCAAATCGTGTGCTTTGTTCGTTGATTAACTTCAATGCCTGCAGGAAGGAAAAACGTATAATTATGTTAGTCCCTAATGCGGATATTAATTAATCACATGTTGGCGCACTGAACAGAAAATGTTTTTGTCAAAGGCTTTGAAAAGAAGTTGTATTACTTCCAAATGTGTGAAGCGACAAAAAGAAAATTAAAAATGTTTGAAACCTGAAACCTGAGACATGAAAGCGAAATCTTTAAAAACTCTAATTAAGAGCACACATGTAGCACATCACACATATTCATATAAAAGCAATTGTCAACTGGTGCGTTGCACATTTTCCATTTGCCACCCAACTTGTGAATGTTTTGCGCATTTTGATGATCTCACTTTAATCAGTATTATTAGCATTAATAACGCTGCGGTTAATCTTGGTCAATGTGCTTAATAAACATGAGCCGGAGCAGCATTGAAACGCATGAATAACCAATGCACGCACGCATGCGTGAATCACACGTGAATTGCACGTAACGCTCAGATGTCGCATTGAATTGCCGCCAAAGCTTCAAGTTTCTCGCACCCTCTCATCCCTTGCATCCTACTCTACACGTCGACATCAGTTTAATCACGAGTTTAGTCGCATTGCAAACTTGTGCATTAGTGCGTTTCCGAATTAATCACGAGATGTTGATACATGATATAATATTGACGAATATATGTACGCCATCTAGCGAGTAGTAGTTGAGACTTTTTATAATAGATATGGTGAAACTGTAGAAGCAACTGTGTCGAGCACTTTTTATCGTGCCAAGCGGGTGGAATACACACTGGAATATAGTGGAATTGAAACAATAGTTGTCAAACTAGCCGCCACCGCAGGCCATTACGTTGCAACGTTGCGCAGCGTTTCTTTTCCATTTGGTGTTTTCGCCGGAGTGCGAAATCGTCGAAACGCTCGAAATTTGTGTGTGTATATTAAGCGCGTTAATGCATTAAAGTGCATTTAATTTGTTCCGCCGCCGCCACCGACGCTTTTTAATGGTTGCCCGGTGGGCGCCTTTTCTCGCCCAACACACAAATAACATCTGCATATGGTTTGGAATAATTTTTGTATGTAAAACTGTTCCAATCAATAGTTTGTAAATTCAACATTCAAAAAAATACAAAAGTTGGCCAAAGTGTTTGATGCAGGATTGTTTGGAGAACTTTCGGTGAGGAGAAACATTTTCAGTTTAACCTGTGCACTGTGTCAAGATTGTGTTTCGCTGCGAACAACCTGTATAGTGAATATGAGCATATGACTGCAGCAAGCGATGCGCCACGCCATTATTTTACAACGTTTTCACCGGAATTGTATAGCCTTTGATGCACAACACTCTCGCATCCCTTGCTCTCGACTCTAACGTCAATTTTTTTTGTTGCGCACAACTTTTTTCTTCGTGTATTCCATATATTCATTAAGAACATTAAGACATTAAGAATTAAAACAGGCAATAAAAGTTTAAACACTAGAAAATTAACCGATTTTAAGTTGTCAGTTTCAACCCAGTAAACAGAAATGTACCAGCAATATATCAAAGTTGTACAAAACTTGTTTCAAACTTGTCCCAAACCAACGCCGGTTTTTTCCGTAAATGGTACATATCACGTATATAACAACGTAATATATCTGGTACGAAAAATATGAAACATATCAGGTATAAAGGTAAATGGAAATAATCATGAAAAATATTTCCAAAAAGTTTTCACGCAGATTATATATGAAATGTCCATAGTTTGAAGTTTTACATGCGACAAAGTTTTTTTATTCTCTTTTTTTTTTGGCGCTTCTGCCATCCCTTACTTTGTAATAGATTATACTTCGATATTTAATCTACTCTGACTCATACTTAATATGCATTTTAATTTAGAGGCTATTTATTACCAGCGCGGATCACATGTCGTCATTTATACTTAAGCAACAGGTTTGATTATTCGGAGATGTAACATTTTAAAATTAAAATTATCTTAGGACGACAACCTCGGCACCAAATCTAACTCTACAATATGATTGCAAAGTAAATGAAGAATATCAACAACAAAGCCTTAATTGAAATGTTCATTAGTTCTCATAAAATAATTAAAAAATATAGTGGGTATATATAAAATATATGTAACTTTGGTTATGTACATGATAAAAGCACATTGTTATGTACCAGATATATATTTTTGAGCATATACCTGATATGTTGACATTTAAGGGCGCGGCGATATATCCCTTACATAACATGGTTATATCTCCATGTAATCTAGATGGTATATGCCTGATATATACCATTTATATGTGTTTACTGGGAAACGATTCAAAGGCTGGTCAAGGTGTATAAATAACCTCTTTTTTTTCTTTCAACACTTCATTTTTAACGGTTTTCCATTCGTTGCCACTGCGAGTCGATATGCGTCGGTCGTCGCGTCGGTGGGAGGCGCTTTTTTAAAGAGTTCTTCATACCATCGACACCGACCCTTGGGATGCTTGTTTTTCCAGTGGAGCTTTTGCTCTTCTTTACGACACGACACGTTTGGAGCGAAATCTGTTAAAAATTACAAAGCAATACGACGTTATCTCGCATAAAAGTGGAACATGCGTCGCGCCGGCCGTTGGCGTCGGGCGTCGGTAAAAACGCGCTCTGTAAGCCTGAATGATGAGCGTTTTTGTTGTTCGCACTCAATTTTTCATATGCTTCACACCGGCAACGTCGCCAACAATGTCGCCAACAACGTCGCATAATACATGCCATCCAATGTTATTAAACATTAGACAACCCTTGAAGAAGCTTTGAGTAAATGAGGCGCGAGCCAAACACTGCAAATAAACACAAGTTTAAGCTTTGTTTGGTTTTTGTTTTGAAATTTGTATCTTTCGTTTTTCGACGTCGAGTATGTGGTATGTGTTGCGATGAGTTATGCGCGTGGGTGTTGTGAGGTGGAAGAGATGGAGAGCGTTTACGGTTTATTGAAGGAGAAGCGCGCCGCCATGTTGGCGATTTACGATTTCCGGCGGGCGGAGTGGGGCGCGCGACGCGAGCGCCGCGTAAATCGCGAACTTGTTGGCCCGGAACGTACGAGTTTTTAACAGATAGCTCATTTGTCACCGGCATAACCGTCATGCGGCCAACCGACCAAAAACTCCCCGCTTCCTTTTCGCCCACGCCTTGTGCCTCTTGTGCAAAACCACCTCAAGAGGAAAAACCCATGAAAACTTATATATGAACATCACGACTTGCATGCGCAGGCATTACGACCTTCAATACGGCGATAAACTTCAGTTTCTTTAACTTTTCAGGCGCTCAAAACAGAAAATGAGTATAATTCCATAATAGTTATTTATGGTCCGCGGACGCGGTTTGTGGCGTTTGCGCGTCTATGGGGCATACAACGTTTTATGCACGTCATTTATTTGCATTATGTCTAAACAATGTACGTTATAAATTCATGTTCAAAGTCATTAAATTCAAAAAAGAATTCGAATCTCACAAAT
>JARJDQ010024817.1:0-16029 GCA_030264215.1 Geostiba sp. GC000077
CCAACCTCCAAATTTTCACACAAATTTTAATGTTTAATTAATCTCAATCGGACTCAGTTGAGAATGAGATGTTGAAAAAGAACAATGTTTCGCGTGTCACGTGGTATTTTTCAGTTAGACGCGAAGTTAGTTTTCATTTTGTTTGACAGAACATCAAGTCATTTAATCATGTAGATTCACAACTCCACAATAGTCACAGAAAAAAGGATGTAGCAAAAGCACATTCACCTACCTTTCCTAAATCATAATTTAAATCAAATGTTTGTACAATTCTTAATTCATTCCTCGGCCCGCAAGCAAACGATATAATCACAAAGTAGCATCCCCTCATCATCCCAATCCACAGCAGGAATACGCTTCCTGCTGACACGCACAACTTTTCGATCACCTTCTGAAAGTGCTGCAAAAGCAAAATGTTTTGTGTTTCATGTTGTGTTTTTGCAGCAAAAACTTACTCTCAGAATGAAATCCCTTAAATTTAGCGACCGCATGCACCAGCAGCCGTTCGTAGCAGCCCTGCGGGATATAAATGAATGCATTATCCCCGCCGCTTCCCTGCGTGCATAATTGACTAGTGAGCTCCGTCTCGATGGACTTGATCAGCTCGTATTGAAAGTTTTTGCGGCCCTGTATCGCGGCACGGATTTTGCGCGGAATCCTGAAGTACGGCTCGAAATCATCGTCATCCTCTTGGTCATGGCTATGGGGGACATCTTCTAGATTGATATTGGCTGCATTTGCAGCTTGTTCCCTCTCATACGCCTCCAGCAGTTCCAAAGCATCATTAGTTTCTTGGGTTTCCTCCATCAGGAGCTGGAACTTTGACTTGTTCTCGACTTCCAGCGTGACTTCGTAGTCTTCACTGAGTGTTTCAAGAAAACGCGCTGAGAACATAGAATTTTTTAGTGGGTTTAAAGATGATGGGTTAGTTTAGTGTGAGGTTGTTACTGTTGAGGATTCGCCTCGCGCGGCGGTGTCCGGTGTGACGCGTGATTAACTTGTTGAAGGCGAGATTGAGCGTGCCGTCGGCGATGAGGCGTTGTCTGCCCTGCAGACGACGCACTGGAGAGTTCACCTGGCTGGTGCCCTCATCCTCGGAGTCTTGCGTTGTGTACCCTGATCTAGGGGATGGAAATATTGTATTTTTCCATAGTGATGCTTTGCTTTAGCTACATGATTATGATGTAACATATTGTTACTTACTGTACAGTTGATTCCGGATTGGAAGGCACGTTCTTCGCGTTCTCGCACACGGATTTCCTCTCTCGGACGACGCCCATCGCGTTTCACCACCCGCTGATCGCTGATTAACGTTGATTTTCCGGGCTTCCAGCGTCTCCTACCTTACGATGCTTTTCCTGCTCCTGCTAGCTGTCCCTGTCGGCCATTGTTTGTTGTGATCTGTGGTGTGATGATGCAGTTGCATACTGAGTGTACATCAAATATTACAACATCAATAAAAATTTGTTTGAGCGCTGTGCCAGGCTGTGCAATGTCGTTAAAGTTGATAAAATTCACTTTGGCACTTTTATTCGGTTTGGTAGTGGGTTTGGAATTGATTGAGTTATGTTTTGGCGATGTGTGTTTGTGAAGGCATGAACCTGGCATGAAGCTAATAGGTCATCGACCTTTCAAACTTCCAAACCTTCCAAACTCTCCAAAATTTGTCGGTCGCACGGCGCTCGTAGCTCGTACCAACTGAAAACAAGTGATTTTCAGTTGTTTTCTTGTTTTAATCGTTGGTTCTCTTCCATACACTACTAATGCATTACATATTTTCGTATTCAGGATTCAGGATCATGTGTAAAGAGTGAAAATACAAGTTTATAGCCTGCAGGACGCCAGCAGGAGAAATTCCTCGATGAGTCTGTGTTCGTGCGTGTACGTGTCGTGTGGTCAATACCCGAATGCACCGAACGGGACTTTTTTGTGGTGGTAGTACTGACTCACGAAAGCTTACGACATGACGACCTGCTCGCCAATTCGCCGAATTTCATTGAATCACTTTTGTGCTGGTCGTAAATGAGGAAGTAGACGCTGTTGATGGATCCAGGTGATTAATCTAGAGGAATTTCCGCCTTCCGCGCTAAAGTTCCTGGTATTTTTTAAACGATAGAAATTGTTGTTTGACAGTGGGTGCAACGTCGCGCGACAAAAAGGCACTAGCAGCGCCAGAGTGTGCGCGACGCACCTGCGCACGCGATCATGCTGGCGAGCGGGACGAGTCACAGTCGACGGTGTCGACCGAGAACGCCTCGTCCGGGATCTGCGGCAGCGGCAGCCAGCGATGCGATGGCGTGTGTGCTCGTGGTGTGCTAGCGGACGCCAGTGCGTGCCCTAGGTGGCTAGGTGGAAGTGCCGTGCTGCTGTGTGCTGTGCGATGCGAACATTCTGCGCGGCGACAGTGTGCTGACTGGCGGGCTGCGACCGACGCGCGAAGATGACGGCGGCCCAAATGGCCCAGCAGCAGCAGCGACTGGTGCTGCATTCGCCCGCGGGCGCCGACGCCGTCGCCTACAACTGGCCGCTCACCTCGGGACGAGGCAACGTGAGTAGCAGCACCTTTTTTCCGCGCATCGGCGGGCATTTTCTTCCAAGTCGCAAGTCGCAAACACCAGCGTCTAACTTCCTTTTTCTAATTGAGCCTGTGTGTGTGTGCTTGTGTGCGTGATGGCCTCGCGCTCACGGCACACGCACGCAGTTTGTTTTTGTTGTGATAAGTGCGTTGCATTGATGCGCTCACTGCAGTCACATTCGCACTTTTCACCACACATTTCATCGCTTGCGCAGCGCCGATTGCTCAATCCTCAATGGTGCAAGCGTGTTCGTGGAAAGCACTGTTTTTTATTGTCAGCTGGAGGCCTGGAGGCGCAAGAAATGTAAAAATAGCACAAAAAACATTCGTGACCGCGTGAAAAATGTGAAAATATCTATTGACAGGGTCAGGGCTTAACATTTATAAGCTACAATAAAACCATAAATGACAGGGAAAGTCATACTCTCAATATAAACCTTTCATTCAACAATTCACTGAACCCTCCGTCATAAAAGCACTTTCAAAAGTCACCAAAATATTTACACAACTCCAGTTACATTATTACTAGAAGTAAAATTTAGCGAATCGCTCTGTACATGTACTACTTATTAGAAAGCTGTATATTTGGTTGTCTATAGTTATACTTTAAGTAAAACAAAAATTGTTTATTTGTAGGATCGCCATGATGGTGCGATAGAAATAGTGGAAACAATGAGGTAAGTTTTACCACACTCTGAATGTGCTCATGAATGTTAATTCTAATCTAATGTTGTCACATAGATGGGTATGTGAAGATTTACCAGACTTGAAGCAAACACTGGAGAATCACATACTCATCAACTTTGATACGAAGAATTACGAGAGCATGCGAGGCCTTTGTGAGCGATTCAACAAGGCGATCGACTCGCTGGTTGCCCTAGAAAAGGGCACTTCCTTACCGGCGCAGCGTTTGAACAAATATCCCAGCCGTGGATTGCTTCGGCACATTCTCCAGCAGACCTACAACCAAGCAGTAACTGATCCTGACAAGTTGAATCAGTATGAACCATTCTCCCCTGAGGTAAATTTTTCTGTATTAAATGCATGTTCTCATTGTGTCTCATTGATTTGTTTGCTTATTTTTCCCATGAAGGTGTATGGTGAGACAAGTTACGAACTGATCAGTCAGATGATTGATCAGATCGACATCACAGCGGATGATGTGTTTATCGATTTGGGTTCGGGCGTCGGGCAGGTGGTGCTGCAGATGGCGGCGGCGACGCCGTGCAAGATCTGCCTGGGCGTAGAGCGCGCTGACGTGCCCAGCAAGTACGCCGAGGCGATGAATCGCAACTTTCGTACATGGATGCAGTGGTACGGCAAGAAGTACGGCGACTACAAGCTGATGAAAGGGGACTTTCTCAGCGAGGAGCACCGCGAAAAGATCAACTCGGCGAGCATCGTGTTCGTGAACAACTTCGCCTTCGGGCCGAACGTCGATCACCAGCTGAAGGAGCGCTTTGCTGATTTGAAGGATGGCGCGCGGATCGTGTCGTCGAAGAGCTTCTGCCCGCTGAACTTTCGCATCACCGATCGCAATCTCACGGACATCGGGACGATAATGCACGTCTCGGAGATGTCGCCGTTGCGCGGCTCCGTCTCATGGACGGGGAAGCCCGTCTCGTATTATCTGCACATTATTGATCGTACGAAGTTGGAGTGCTACTTCCAGCGGCTGCGGTCGAAGGGTAATAAACATGGGAATAGCATCGAGGAGGAGTCGAATGGCAGCGTGAACGGTGCGGCGAACGAGCGGAGGGCTCGTGATAAGTCCAGGCGGGAGTTGTCTAAGCAAATGGCGGCGGATTCGTCGTCTGACTCGGATTTCTTCGACCTGGACGGCAATTACGGGCCGACGACGCGGCGCGCTTGGAGCGATTGGTGTTCGAATTCGAATCGCGGCAAGAGCAGCGCCAGCGAGGAGGAGGACACTGTGAAGGGCAAAGCGAGGCAGACCAAGAAGCTGCGCCGGAAGATCTCGCGCGGTACGAAGGCCGGACAAGCGACGCCGCCGAAAGTTCTCAAAGCACGAAGAGGACGCGTGAAGAAGCCCAAGCCCAAGAAGGCGCTGAAAATCACTGGATTGGACTTGTTGCACTCGCAAACGCTGCTTAGTACATCACCACAAGGTAAATGTCCAGTAAACAGAATGATGTATCAAAAATGTACCAGCTATATACCAATGTTATATCAAACATGTCCCAAACTCGAACCAACCCCGGTTTTTTTCCTTAAATGGTACATATCAGGTATATAACAACGTAATATATCTGCTACGTAAATCAACAACAAAGCATTAATTGAAATGTTCATTAGTTCTCATAAAACAATGCAAAAATATAGTTTTGGGAAACGCGTTTTTGTTAGGTTAGGTTATATGTGTGTTTACTTGTTGCACTTTGTATTTTGTACATTTTGGACTTTAACCTCAAAAACGTTTATAGCTAACGGAAAGAAACTGCCACCACCGCCAGGCTGCGTCGACCAGCAGCTGACTGCCTTGCGCACTGACCGTGTGCACGACGAGTTGGACATCCCCCCGCTGCCAGGCAACACCCCCTACGCCCTGCAGATCCTCTTAGATATGTACCGCATGCAGTATATGACCATGATCGATCAGATGAAGTCCCCATCGTATCGCCACACCATTCAGCAGCAGATCAGCGAGGAGCGCGAGAGAAATCAACGCCTGCAGAATCGCGCCGCGCAGTTGGAGAAGCAAATCAAGGTGCTGATCGATGACAGCGTTGCTTTGCTCAAGGCGCGTATGAATGAACTCGGCATTAATGCGTCGTCCCCGGTGGATTTGCTCGCCAAAGCGAAGGAGATCGTCTGTAGGCATAAGGATCTGCAAGCCAAGGCGAGCAAGCTGCAGGTGCAGGTGAGCAACCTGGAGGAGAAGCAGAAAACCCTGGTGGTGGAGCGCCAGGCGGAGATTACCGAGAAATACGCGGCGAAGCAGGAGCCAGGGAGAGAGATGAATCCGCGCGTTGCCGAGGAGTGTATTTTGAGGGAGATTTCCTCCACGCTGGCGCATCGCAAGAAGCTGCACAGCCAGGTGAGCATGTTGGAAGGCGAGGTAGTTAGTCTAGAGAAGAGCAACGAAGACCGCAAGGCTGCCCAGGCGACGTTGCTGGCGAGACAACAAGCGGCAAGTGTTGGCAAACAAAGAAAGTCGAGGGATTATCGCACGCGTTCGCAAGACTGGCCGGATGTCCCTGACATTGCCAAGATTGAGGAGCAAAATCCTGAGATACTCGCGCAGAAGATCCTTGAGAAGGGCCGGATGATAGAAGCAAGTCGGCAGATCTCCAATAAACAGGTTACGGCGCAGCCTAAGCAGGCAATGAACGCTCATCGTGGGAGCGATCGCAATGAGCGGAGAAACGCGAATCCAACTGCGATGCCAGCGCCGGTGCAAGCAAAACGGGCGAAAACCACCAGCGGCAACAGTGGTAGCAGCGCACGAAGCGGCAGCAGTCAGGAGCCGCCGCGAATCGCCAACTTTGAGGATCGCCTCAAAAGCATCATAACCTCGGTGCTGAATGAAGATCAACAGGTGAGAGCGGCGTCTGTCGGTGCACCAACGCCACAGGCACAGGTACAGTCACAGCAACAGTCGAAAATATTAAGCCCACCTGTGACTCATGCACTGCCGCCGCAGTTGCGACCGGAGCCACATCCCTATTACAAAGGCCCGCTGGCGACACCTGGCGATGAGCGTAAGTACTCGCACCCGCCCAAATTGCAAATGGAGGAGAGCTACGAGCATGAGTTACTTCCGCATCTGCCGCGAATATCACCACTGCATCTGAAGACCCAACTTACCCAAGGCCCTGGGGCGGAACAACCGGACTATACGCAGGTGTCACCGGCGAAGCTAGCGCTGCGGCGGCACTTGTCGCAGGAGAAACTCGCCGCGCAGATTGCGCCGCTTCATACTCACACGCCCACGCCTACGCCTCCAGCAGCGACGCAGCCGGAAAATCTTGTCGCAACACGCACCATCGGCGATTTAATGTCTGGCGAGATCGAACGCACCCTGGAGATTAGCAATCAGAGCATTATCAATGCGGCTGTTACACTATCAACTCGTGCGGTGGTCACTACCAATGCGCCAAGGCCAGAGCGAGTGCAAGTTAAAGCACCCTCGGATGCGCCTGCCACTAAAGATGTCGCCAGTGAGCAGGGCCGGCAAGTGTACAGCCCGATTTCCCGCCCGTCCTCAGCGGAAGGCCTCGAGGGCCTCGCCTACATGCATCCGCACGCGAAAGTCTCTACCATGTACGCTCCAGCGACTCAATCCGCTGGTAATCAGTACTCGCCGCGAACGACAGTGCTGTATCCGACGCAAGGTCGCTCCTATGAGCAGTACACACCGCTGCCGCGCGCTGACATCAAGCCCTATCACGAGTCCTATTTCACCGACGTAAAGCCGCCGGTGGACGAGCCACAGGCGAGGAATTTCATTCCCGAAGGCTTGGCAGCGAGGGTGCTCAACGGCACGCCGATTAAGGAGGAGGTGGACGATCGCATCGACACTGCGAGGCACTCCACGGAGAGACACGATCGACGCTATGCGCCGTATCCAGCAGAAATAAAGACTGAAAGCGGCGGGGATTACAAGCGCGAGTCACCAATCATTCAAGGCCCGCTGCGGACGCTAAGTCGCTCGTCGGCGTACTCCACGGAGCGCGAGAGTATGCGCGAGAGCAAAACCAACCGGGAGCGAAGTCACCATCGACATCGCGATCGAGAGGATGAGCGCCCAGGAACTGGGGGCGGCAAGCTTGCGGAAGGTACGCATGCATCAATAATGTTTCACTCGTTTGCCGATATTTTGATTATCATTTAGTTTTGGTTTATTTTTTCTTATTCTCCTCTTGGTTTCTTCTGGTTTTTGGTTGAACTCTTTCGACATTTTGACCTCTGACCTCTCTAACTTTAGTTTTCCTGCGATGCCGATGCTCTGGTTCTGGAGGTGGAAGCACTCACTGAATTTGCATGCCGCATAGCTTTGGTTCTTGGTTTTGATTCAAACACATCACACTGCCACACACTCTAGTACTCCATATATGACGATCAACGCATGTTTCATTACCATCGCACATAACCTCTCATTTTGCATCATCCCCTCTCATCAAGACATAACATCAATCATATATCGCTACCGATTCGTTGCGTTTTTTACCACATTTCATTGCATTTTTTGGTTCGTTCTCATATTCGTTTTTCATTCATTTGGCCCCCCCGCCCCCGCCATTTTGTTTGCCATTTTGTGTTTCTGTATGATTTCATCTCTATATTATATACCCCAAAAAATGACATACCACACCCTTGAAAGTTGATGCGAAAAATTGGCAAATTGACGTTTTGGTCTCCTTCAGATTCAAAATACATGTACAGCACTAAGTTTTCCGGACGAACGTAGCGATGATGATGATCGATGATGATGGGGGGCGGGTGTGTGTGTGTGTGTGTGCGCCGACGACAGCGACACGCGAGACGGCCGGCGGGTGCGTACATGTTCGGAGTAAATTGCGCACAAAAGGCCAAAACGAATGCAAATTTGATCGAATCGAATGACGAAGAGGGAAGAGCCAAATGACAGACAGAGAGAGGGAGAGAGAGAGAGGGGACGAAAAAGGCGATTCTGAGAGAGCATAATATTGAACTTGAACATGTAGTTTGTTTAAGATGCTAGTCACTAGGAGGCGCGCGGCACCTCCCGCACAATCTCTAGGCGCACACAATCGCGCATGCGTATTATCTCCCACCCCCTACCGCCCAAATATACCAATACCTAGTTTAGATGGCGCTGGCGCTCGCTCGCTCTGTCTGGCCATGACACACGCCCCTCTTGGTGGTAAGTAGCTTTCTTTGTGTGCTAAATACCTAAAATACCCTATAATTCTCTCATTGTGTCCGCCTCTCAGTATCTCAAGTATCTTAAAATAGAGTACAGTCGGCGTCCTTGTTTATTTAGTTTGTCAAAACTTTTGCACCAGTTTTTGTTTAATTTTATAATTTCTCTCCTTTTTGTTTATGTTTTTTATATTTCAAGTTTGGATGATATATAGTCTTTTGTTTGTTGGGTGATGGTTCACTTTGTATCCCGATGTATGTGGGTGGGCTGCATACGGTGGCGATTTGCAAATGGCGCATGTTTTTAGCTGCACCAGCGGTGGCGCCGGCGGAGATTGAGGCGATCGAGGAGGAGGGCGAGGAGTCGAAGTGGCAGGACCGCATCAGCTCCGGTTTCGATCGCCTGGTGGCGTTCGCTTCCACGGAGCTGGACAAGCGGCGGCGCTCCACGGAGGGCACCGACAGCTGCAACACGTCGCCGGACTCTGGTATCGGGCACGGGGATCCACCGCCAGCTGGCACAGCGTTGCCAACTATACCACAGCAGGAGCAGTCGCAGTCACAGTCGCAATCACAGCCGAAACAAATCAAACTTAACCCCAATTCGAAGCCGACCCTCTTCAAGTGCCCAACGAAGCGCGATGATCAGGAGGACGCAACGTGTCCGCCAAGAACCCCATCGCCTGGTTCTTCACCCCTGCAGTACGGCGTCAGTCAAGATGCTACGCTATCCGCCCCAAGGGACAAAAGCCCTAGCCACAGTCACAATCCAGCGCTGATGAAGTACCAGCGCCATCAACCGGAGGAAAAGAAAACCAAACCCGACGCGCACTTCAAGAAGAAGTTCTACTACCGCGAGCAGTGGCGAGATGATGGATGGCAGCGCCCACCGCGGCATTCCTCCGAAGCAGGGCCGGGACCTGCCGACGAAGTGCGCTTTAAGCCCAAGGGCAAGGACTGGAACTGGCACCACAAGGACGAATGGGATTGTAGGTACAACTAATACACCGCTCGCAGGTTGCAATCCTCATTCGATTTGGTTAACTTTAACCTAACAAAACTAAATAATTATTGTACATATTCAATCTGAATCTGAGCAGTTCGTGGACGAAACCACGAAGCGTATTATTAGATGATTAGACTGTAAATTTGTGTTCAATTAGGCAAAACCAATTTCATAACAAATTCATCAATTTTTTTGTTGGGGCCCGGCCCTGCATGTAATAAGCTGTACAAACAAAACGCGTAAGTAATTTATTGGAAAAAAACAAATAGAACAATGAGTTAACGAAGACACTGCCTTGGAAAACGAAGTTTTTCATCGTCATTGCATGACTCCCACCCGTCGGAGGAGTCATCTAAATCTTAACTAATCATGACTACGTTGATACTTGATATAAATAATGTATTGTAATAACTAAATCATGTTCATAGGTTAAGAGTAAGGTCTAAGGAATACTTACGATTGTATATTTGCGATGTGCAGATGACGAAAGTCGGAAGGAATGCTTTATTTATGTTTTTAACGAGTAACAATTTTTAAACCACACCGGGATTGGAATCTACACTGCCATTTTACAAGCAAGCAATTTACTGTCAAAATATTGTCAATAGAAATGGAATGGAAGAAGTTGGAAGGAACCGTCACATTGTAAGCATGCACTTGAAACTAATTGTAAATTTTACTCGGTTTTTTCGCATTTGTTGCGTTGTGTACCCGACGAATTATGTAATGTTATTTGTTTTTCCCCCCCACATCAGGCGCATTAATTTTAAATTTTAATGTTAAATATCTCTCGATAAGCAATTTCATTATTTTTGCTGTTTTTATTTATGATGAAGGGTTAGATTTGTTTGTTATCGCTATTTTGTATGTATATTATTTTTGCTCTCAGTTGATTGCTTCATTGGCGTCGCCACTTTGGAAAGGTGAAAAGTGGAAAGCATTTGGCGCACGAATGTATGAAATGCATTAAATACAAAGGATTCAAATAAAATCGACACAAGGAAAAAAACGATGCATTTTGCACACTCGCCATGTAAATATTAATCATATAATATGTATATGTACACTAATCAGTACACATTTGAATAAGAATAATGCAGCAAACGGCGCACCCAACCATAACACAGACAGAACGCAATAACGTAACGGAGCGAATCCCTCCCGGTGCCAATATAAACGGTTAGTTTGGTTAAAAGTATCCATTTTGTTTTCTTTGCATGAAAAAGTGATCACAAAACATAACTAACCCTAAAATCTGTTGGATACTTTTAAAAAGTCAAACCGTGCACATAGAAAACTATAGCTTTAGGGGTTTAAAGGTTTAAAATAAAATAGATTCGTTTGCAAGTACTCTGGTTTGGGATGCTGCTAATCACCGAACGGAATTGCTCATAAGTCATAACTCGTGAGATATGATGCGTAAATAGTATAAATTGAAACGTTTCTTGAGTTAATTATAAATATAGATGCGAGCACTTTGGCTGGATAAGTAGATGTAGTAGTTAACAAGTTAAGAACGCAAGACGAAACGACCCTGCTGTTGATTTTGCTTTCATTTAGGTGCGGAATTAATGCCAGTGACGCAATGGGATTTAGTACCGATTGTCCGTCGCTGCGTTCTGATTTTGGTTGGCGTTGGCGGAGAACTGCGACGCCACCGCCGCCGAGGCGACATTGGACGCCACATCGCGCACATGCTGATTGCCGAGAATCTCGGAGGTGAACTCCGCCTGGGCTTTCGCCATCGACGCGCCGGTGCTGCGATACATGCGGTGGATCTTCGAGATGAGGAAGAGGTCCGCTGTCGCCGCCGTGCCGAACCCAAGCGCCACGATCAACGCAAAGATGCCGCGCAGAATGCCCTTCACTTGGTTGTCAAACTGCGCAAGCGCCGTGATGATACCACTAAAACGAGGTTATGTTTGAAGTATTTTTACAGGAATCTACTTTTTGTTGTTGTGTAAAACGACTTACATCGTGCCGGATCCAGGTATTCCTATCGTCTGGATGGTGGTGATCACGAACTGAAAGAAAAACACGAAGAAGAACACCATGAAGTTGAAGGACGAATCGGAGCGGAAGGCCTTGTACGCCGGCCGGAACCAGCAGAGGTACGAGAAGGGCGTGAACATGATCGTGAAGAGGATGCCCATGCCGATGACGGTGAAGTTCCAGATGACGAAGCCGCCGATGACGTTCATCAGCATCACCAGCCCGTGAACTGTGCGATTACAATTCACAATCCAGGAATCAGATAAGTAAGCAAGACACATATTGAGATAAGTAATAATTTGAATTTTTGAACATACACAGCCATAGATAGTAGAGATGTCGCACGATCTTTTGGAACTCCAGCGGGATGTCCACCTGAATGTCCTGGTAGAAGCACGGCTGGAAGCAGCACTGCTCCGGCACGGGTGGCCAGTTATTTCGGCGCACGTTGTAGGGGTTGTTCAGCATGTCATTCTCGCGCCGCGCGAGCTCCGCTTCCTTTCGTTCCAATTCTTCCTGTTTCCTCTGTACACATGTTTAGTTTGCAATGTGTAGCCAATGTAATAATTAAGGCGGCTTTACACTTGTAACACATTTGTAAGATCACGCGTTCGGAAAATATCCAGGATTTTACGTCGAATTTCATCAAAAAATCGGTGTTATATAGCAGATTTGTTACATGTGTAAACCCGGCATAATCAGAGGCCTGTGAGTGTAATACCTGCAGTTCTGCCGTGTTCAGCGCTGGCCGCTGCGTCTGCTGCGCACTCTGTGTGTACATGGGCGGCTCCTGCGTGGTCTGCATCACAGCCGGCTGGTTTTGCGGCACATTGCTGCCCTGGTGGTAGCCGACCGGCGGCTGCTGTCCCTCGAACGGGTTGTAGTCTTCCACGCGAATTTGATTTTGCGTTTTGCTGGTCACCTGCTGCACGGCGGGATCCTGTTCAACGTTCAACATTCCAGACATTCCAGCCAATGCAAAGCAAATAAACATGCTCTGTTTATAGATAACATACACTTACAGCAAATGGGTTGTCAATTGTTTGATCCCCGAATGGATTTTCGTCAAAGCCGGACATTTTTGCGGCTTTCTTGATTACGACGCCGACGTTTTAATTCTTCCTTCTTCGCTTATCGCAGGACCCTAGCCACTACGTAGCGCCTTTGTACGTGTTGTGTTTGTGGCTTGGGAACGCTCAGTCCGCTCAGTATCAGTATTTGCTATCAATTGAGGCGATCGCAGCTCAATAATTCATTATTGCGCTGTGCGCACCTCGTCTGGGGGAGCCTGTGGAGCCACGAATTCAATCACCATCAATTTACGATCGCACGGTGAGCTAATGCCGACCACCCGAGTAGCCGAGTACACGACCGCATTCACCACGAATCGTTGCAGCCTGCGACTCGCACTCGCTGACCACGAAAACGCACGCAAAGTCAAAAACAGAAGGCAATGGTGGTGGTTTACTGTTGTCTTTCATCGGCGAATGTGTCACCCAGCTGGCGTACTCAGCACCTCAACTACACTTGCGTTTAGGCTTACCACACTGTAGATTCCTGCTGCCACTGCCACTACGGCGCTCGCGCTGACTTGCACTTGCAACGCAATCCTGCTGCGCTAGCAGACAGAGGAACACACAAGTCGTGAGATGACGTTTCACCGTCGCGTCGTACTCCGTGCTACGTTTTTACACCTTGCTGAAAAGCGGCCCCTTCGACAGCCCGAAAAAACCGCAATTCGAATTCATGAATTGTACGATTATAGTGATAATGATAAGCATGGATAAGCCTAATCAGCGCAAGCATATTTATAAATAATTTGGTTTGCCGATGGCCGAGCGAAGTTGACAATCGATGAAATGTCGTAGGAATTACGGGTTTCTGTTTCTTGAATGTTAATGTCCGTCCGGTGGCGCCATCTGCTGCTGACTACACCAAGCTTCACTTTTTATTTATAAACACCTTGAAGATGAAACACTTTCATTAAAATCTTATCAACTCGCGCGTTAAAGATTAAAGTGTTGCGCTAATTATATTTGAGGTGGTATGGCACACTTATCGAGGCTGCAAACATCTACGTAGCGTAACTGTGAAAAAAGCGAAATGTAGGTTACATGATGCTGCATCCCTGCATCTGCAGCTATGCTCACATTGACCTTGGAAAAAGGTAATGACCTTGCAAGAACTTGTCCCTGTCCCTGTCCCTGATGAAGAGCAACGACCATTAAAAATCGCAGAACACAGGTATTTCATACTAGATCTATAAATAAATGAGGCGGCCATTTTGTACAACGGGACAACCTGCATGCGTGTGATATCGGGCTGGAATTGGAACAGCCAGCGGCGCAGGTAAAATAATCAATTTTTAGCGCTAGATTTTCAACGCGCGTTCTACGTGTATGCGTCACCGGCAGCAGCTGACGACACGTTGCGTCACTTTCCAAACAGCGTGGTGGGAATCGCGCAGGCATCGCAGGCATCGCAGACATCGCAGGCGAATTCGTTTTGTCGGCGCGACGCTATCTGGCAAGCTGCTCGCGAGTAATTTCGATAGAACTTTCGACGTCGGTGCCGTCGGCACGGCCGCGTCTGTGCGCATCGCAGTAAGTGCCCAAGTGTATAGTGCAGTAGTAGCAGCGCAAAATGTCGGACTATCCGGATCATCTAAATCCCTTCAACAAGCGGCGCAGCGGTGGTCTACGCGAATCGTTCCGTTCAATAAAAACAGCCATGTAAGTAGTAAGCAAGTAGTTACGCACCGCTGCAGAACGGCAAAACATGACTAATTTGTTTTATCTTTATGCAAATGATGTAAAGAATGTAAAGTGTAAATGTAAATAAAGCAATGACAGTATACGACAAATGACAGCACAGAACAAGACGGTACCGGTTACCAAGTTACCATAATCGTAATATTCCACTGGGCACTGGTTACTGGTCGCTGACTGGTTGTAGACGAATTGATTTGTTGGATGACTTCATTCGTTGATGAATTGATGAATTGATGAATTGATGACTTAATGAGTGCGCAGTCACAACAATAGATTGACTGATATGGCCTTTGCTTGTGGCCGTCGCGTTTTGATTTTAAGCTGGGTTCCTGCAGTTCGCAGCTTACGTAAACAAAACAAAAAACAAAAGCAAAACGAATTGTTAAGGTGGAATTACAATGCTCACGTATAACATTAACGTTAGCATTAGCATGCTAATTTTATACGTCTGATCTCGCGTTTAGACGTTGTGACATTGTGATCACACCTTTATTTAAACGTTGAACATGACTATTTTATGACTTTACGAGCTTTCGCCCGTTGGTATTGATTAAACAACCTGCGATATGTTTTATGTTACAGCGGGGGTCGCTTTCGAAAGAAGAAGGACCATCACGGAGAAAGGCACTCCCAGCAAGTCACCGGCGTCAATAATCCTGCTGGTAGGCTATTTATAAACGTTATGTTATAATAAGTATGAAGTGTGTTTCGTTCGTTTCAATTTTACAATTTGCTAATCCCAATCCAAGCGTGGTGTGATTGACTATAATGTGATGATGTGATGCAATGTCAAGTGGTTTACCCGCTGATAACTCTGTTTCTGTTTAACTTGCACTTCGCATTCATTACTTTCAGTACTTGTACGACACTATAAAATTGGCTGCGCCTAAATTTAAGTTAAAGCAATGTGTGGCCAATGTGGCGAATGTGTGATAAAGTGATAATGTGAAAAGTAGGTGTAGTTGTGTCGTTGTGTGCATCCTGCGATTTTGTATGCTTAATGTTTAAGGCACGCTGCTGCGACAAAATGGTACCAGCACAATGCCACGCAGCGAAACGATGGGAACGCCGGAAATGTTCCCCCGCTCGCGATTCACGGAGCGCGTTGCGCGTGCGCAGACCATGGAGTTCCGCACGGCGGCGAATCCCTTCGACGACGACGCCGACGCCGCGCCGGTGAAATTCAATGGCAGAGTGGTGACTGAAAACGGTATGGATTCAGAGAAGAAACGTAGACGCAAGAAGCGAGCACCACTTCCACCGGTAAGTCGCCATTTTGTGTGGTGGGTGGCGGAGTAGCAATAATTGTTGGTTATGTTGTTTAGGGTGCACGAGCTGGTGACAGGTTAACTGTACCCGGTGATCACCACTCGTCACAGTGGAGTATTGAATCCTACACTTCGTACGACACTGATTACTCCACCACTGGCACGGTGCACACGCATTCGGAGAATGAGGATGGCCAGCCGGAAAGCGCCGAGCGCCTCAAGGACATTCAAGAGATAAGTAAGGAGATTCAGGTGTACTGTGATGATAAAGATGAGAAGGATTCAACAACAATAACGGTTACCACCATCACCTCTGATGAAACAATAACTACTTCCGATTCTACTGATACTGACGCTACTGATACTCAAACCGAGGTTATTCCACTTCCTGAATCCGAACTTTCAGAAACAATTAAAGACAAAGATGCAACAGAGACATCTACACCGGATATTGATATTAATGAACTACCCAAATCTACTGAAGAAGTTCTAGAACATGTAGAAAAGGAAGAAATCAACAACAATCAGATACAAAATGTGAAAGTGGCGCCA
>JARJDQ010024835.1:0-10056 GCA_030264215.1 Geostiba sp. GC000077
AGTGGAAAACAACATTTATGTATGTCATGTATATAAATGGAAAACACCTGTCGTACGGCGGAAGCCTGTCAAGCGTCAAACAGCTGTCATTGACATCATAACCTCAAAATATTGTCGAATTATTCATCTTGTATTATCGACTATGGTCGCAGATAAAGTACTGTACATACTTCAAGTGGAAAACAGAATTACATACCTCGCGAAATTACTAATGTAATTCGGTGTTTTCCACTTTAAGTATGTAATGTACTATTATATTTGTTTTCAAGAAATGCAAGTTTTTACGAGTTCTCTCTGGACATTTTAAAATTTAAAAAAATTGTTTCTGATAGTACTCACCCGCACCCAAAACATAATTCAAACATAGTGGTGCTTCCTGTGAGATCGTTTTAGACAACCATTAATATTTGCGTTTTTTTTTTAATGGGCAGTCCATAAGAGTTTATTGCAGCTAATGTTTACTAAAGTGTAAGTTAAAAGTGTTGAAAGTCGAATTGTAATTTATAATTTTATTGAAATATTGAAATATTGTGAGTGACGTGTTCACACTGCAGCCAACACGCGATGCGTTAAATTATAATGTTATAAAATATCAAACATACTGAGGACTTAATTTTGTTGCTCGTTTTGTGAGTAAATCATAGTTCATCGCATAATCAAGAACAGATTCATGTCCACCGACCGGAAGACGTATTTTATTTCACGCCGCGCTTGGAGCATAAAGCATTTTCTAATCCGCTGTTCGTGTCATTGCTACATCTTCCTCTTCTCCCATCTAGTTGAGACGAAACCGTAAAACGTTACCAATGTATGGGGCACATGGATAATTATTATTTTGACATAAAATCTTATTTATCGATAAATTCCGCGATCGACTCGAAGGTGTCGCAGGCAGAGCAAAAAGATGCATCTAATAGGCGTATACGTGTCACAATATGTAATTATTATGATTTAAGCGCAGATTTATAAGCAATAAATTTCAACGGCGCGGAATCCACTTACGAAAGGTGATTCCAAACCTGAACCGCAGTGTGCGACACGAGTTCAATTAGCACATGTGATTTTACACGCGCAAAAAATACCAATGCCAACAAATATGTACCCTATACTCGTCGATATTGTTTTTTTTGTTGCGCCAAGCGAAGAAATAATTTGACAGTCGTGGCTGCGCGCAGTTTTTATGAACCAGCGACGCCTCGCGCGATAATATTCGTCGTAAAAAGCGCAGAAACGATTTCGAAGCATAATTACATGCTAATTTTCTATAAATATTCATGCAGCAGGCCTGCAGCACGCGAGCTTCGCGACCCTGTCGAAAGTGTGAAGTTGAACTTGATTCTTTTAGCGATATTTTTTTTTCCCCGCGCGCGAAATTAATTGATTGAAGATTGTGAAAGTTCTGAATTGTACAACAATTGACAAAATACTTGCAGTCTTCAAATAATTAAATGCTCAAGTTGCGAAATGTGCGCGAAGAATAGAAATTGGTGTCACTAGAAAATTAATTGTAATTTATTGTTTATTAGCTGGCAGAGTTAATGCTTTGTTGTTTCTGGTTATGCAGTACTAAATTATGCTCGGCGCTCCGAGCGAGTCGTATTTCAGCCGCGGCGTCTGAATTAACTAATCAGGCGAGCGCGGAACGCACTCGCGCGTAATCAAATATCGAATAAATTACGCACACACTAGCATGACATAGACATGTTGAAACAATACAGCGAGACAACGACGCTTGTTTGAATTAATTGAAACTAGTCGCGCGTTACGTTACGTCTTGTCTTGTGTTTAATGTTCAGATGTGCGCATGTGCGCATGCGCACTAATCGTTCAGAGATGGCGCTGCTTGTGCGTGCCGCATCTTTTCATCGCGGTGTTATTTTTTATTTGCTTCTCCTTGTCCAGGTCGTACAATGCGTTTTGTATCGTTTTATTGCATCGTCTGACGTCTCCGGCGATCGCCTGTAATCACAAGTTTATAATTAGCAGCCGCGGTTAATTATCGATGCGCTCGGATTGCATCTGCCGTGCCATGCGCTCATTCTTTCTCGCCCGGACGCTTCATTAAGCCACTTTTTTTCTCCACCCGGGCACACTCATTATTTTCGTTTCTTTTTTTTTGTATTGTTTTTGATGCTCAATGCTTTTCGGTTTTGTTCGTTCTCCATTCTCACTTTTTCGATCTTCTTAAGGCAGCGATTAGTGCAGCCGTGCAGCGCGCCTTGCGCGTAGGGCAGCACATTTTTTTAAAATTACAAAATAGCTGTAAAGTCTACTTTTTCCATTTAAACCCGCAACTTTTTTTTGAAAAGCGCGTTTTTTTTTCGTCAAAGCACGTTAAACCTAACATTTTAACCTAAAAATAAAAGCATTTAAAAACGAAGTGGAAAGTGGATTTTGCGTTCAAAATAAAAATGTGCACTGCGCTTGGCATGCTGCGTGTTTTCACTAATCGCTGCCTAATAAAGGAGCGACGCGACGCTTAAAATGTGCTTGGTGCTTGGGACATTGTGTATGTTGCTAATCTCATGAAGCAATGAAAAAAGTTTAAAACTCCGCGCTTATTAATCGGCAACGGCGACTTTACAAATGCGCGCTGCGCTCTGGACGGCCGAACGCATTCATCTCGTGCCGGCGATGCAAAAAGCCTCTGCCACCTTTGGCTCGCGAGCGACATTGAGCCGCAAAAGACAATGCGGCAAAAAGCTGCTACGCCGCCAGTAATATATCAAACCAATTAATACGCGATTATTTATTATTATCAGCGCCGCCAAACTATTTGTACTCACACGACTGGCTGTGTGCTTCTATTTTCTTCGCTTGCTCGTCCTTGTCCTTGATGTGGCTTTAATAATTTTTTACGCGTAATTACGCATAAATATTCTCTGCATCTGAAGACTGTGGCTCTACCAGCGCTATTACCAACCTCTTCAAACATTTGAAGCGCCTCGCCGTTTTGAAATGTTTAAAACATTTCAAACCCCCACCGGATATTTATTCAATTATATCTATCCGAATGAGGGGAAAATAAATGTATTAAATGATTATGGTCGGCGCGCGCGGCGCGCTTTATTAAATTACTTGGCGCTGGCCTTTTTCACAAAATGTCCCATCCGGGTCGAGTGGAAAATATTTCATTTATTTCGACGCTGATTGCGGTTAACACGCGTCGAGTGCTGCGTCGCGATCAGGTGGAAAAGCTTTCGCGTAATGACGATAATAATCATAAATCGACGCTCCGACGCCCCGCAACCCCTCCGTCATCACACATGCCTGTAAAATGTTTGTCATAATGCGCATTGTTCGTGCGCGTTTAATTTATTTAAGTGACAAGTGATTTTAATGGCAATCAAATGAAATTTTCTACTTTTCCAGCATTTACTTCGCTTTAAAAGCACAGGCAGCACCGGGCACAACACATGAGGGGGAGAAAAAATGTTATTGTGTGTCAGTATGCCAGCGAATTGTTTTGTTAGGTGCGCCAGTGCGCCATCTATGGAGCAATAGCTCATAAATTATATTTCTTGTTTTATTAGAATGTTTGGTGTACGCTTAATGATTAATTGCATTACCTACGGTCTACGGAGGACACATTTTTAGTCTCAAAATATAATCTTTCATTTTTTATTGCCCGTCTGTGTGTGTATGTGTGTGTGTTATAAATCGAAGCGAGTATTTGATTTCAAAGCCTACGACTCACGACACGCAACATTCATTAAGTTAATTATTTATTCGACAGCTTTATCGCGTCTAATCTCTCGGACGGGACGCCACGAAACAACGATTACAATTCCATTAATTTGGATTTGTTGATTTTTATTTAGATAATGTATTTTTTTTTTTTGCTGCTTATAGTTATAATACTCATGTTGGTGTGTTAATGATATTTAATTTCATTGTTTGCCCGAGGAATTCTGCTTTTTATTGCATTTTATTGAAATTTTATTTTACCTATCTATGTCGTTGTCGATGCTGTTGGGTCTTTGGCTGTGAAGCTGGTGTAAAGTAAAATGTTTAATTTAATGAGAAAGCTCCGCTGCGCGCGCATTTACGTTATTAAATGTAATTTAGCGGTGATGAGATTTCGATGTAATTACGTTAATGAAGGCAAGGAGGCGCGCGCACGTTTTCCACGCGCGGAACGTGTGGCGACCGCGCAGAAAAAAATCGCGCTTTAATGTAACGATCGCAAGCGGACCAACACGTTGTTAATTTTTCATAATTTACTGTATGGACTGAAAAAGTATATAAATACCAACAGAACCGGCTGGCTGTAAAAAGTTAACTGAAAAATAGTTTATGATTCGTCGGTTCGCTTCCCGAATTGAATATTTTCCGTTGGAAACGTCACTTCTCCGAATGTTATTTATTAATATGAATTACTAACGAAAATAAGTGTGAGAAATGAAAAATATAAGGTTTAGTTTTTTATTATTTAAATTTATTTTTGAGACGGTCCTGTGTGCTTTTAGTAAATGTTGATCTTTCACAATCACACATGTAATAACCGATTTAAATGCTTTCTAATTAACGCTTTTTGTGCTTTCTTTATATCGTGTTTAATTCGCTTTAATTCGCATATTCATTGCCTCTTGGCTTTAATTACCTTTACTCGGACGTTAATTTCACTCGGTTATACTCGTTTCAGATTCAGATTAAGCATAAAAAGTATTTTTCTACGGCGTATAATCTCCGTTCTCTAAAGCTCCCCTTCCACGATGCGTTTGCCGACGGAGGTCTAATTAAAATTCACGTCAGCGCTGGACAAGAATTTTTTTTGACCTTCCGTCGACAAACTCATCGTGGAAGGGGACCTTTACAGTGCGTAAAATTTTATGATAAACGTTGGGTCGTAGAAGGAAACATTAAGGCAAAATATTCGACCTCGTATTCGTATCGTAAAAGCACAACTTTACGCCCTTGCATCATAAATAACTATTTTGGAAACCGCAACGCGAGAAACATTCTGTTTACAATAAAATGTCGTGTTCCGACGCGGCGCGGCATTAATTAAAAGCCAAAAAAATCGAAAATCGTCGTCGTTTTCTTTCCTTTGCGTCTGCGTGGCCTGCTGCTTAATGAGTCGCGTCTGCGAATGGAGTAATTAACCGGGAATGTGTTGGTCATTCCAGCTCTTCGAACAACAGGTAACTCATCAGTTTTAACGTCTCGCCCCATGCAAATTGAATGCTCGGACAATCTGGTTTTTTTTTTCGCTCGTTTCTCCTCGCTCTGCCTTTTGTTTTGATAATATTTATGTTGTTTGTGTGCACTGTGCAGGCAGCGGAGTTTTGAGAAATGCAATAAAAGTTTTGACACCGCGGGGACACACGCATCGCGCCCGGGCGGCGGTAATTAAATATCTTTGCGGGCGCGTGAAGGTGCGACGCTCGTTAATTTTTTACTTTTAATTGCGTGCCCGGGCATTTTTACGAGCCGCATGGTGTGCGTGTTCTTAAATTTCGTGAATTTAAGCGTGTGCTGCTCGCCCACACAATGCACGTGCGTTCCGCGCCGCGCCGCGAGAAAAAGTGTCCAATTAATAAGCGCGGATTTAATTTCACTGCTCGATTCATTTGAATTTTCATCTTGATGACCGCAGCACACCCACATCCTTACGACACGGCATGAGCATGACAGACGACACTACTTTGGTTTTGTAGAAGCGTTCATAATTAAGCGATTTCACCTCCGAGAATGACTAATCCTAATTTAAATAATTCAACAATTAAATCTTGCACAATACTTTTGTAATATTTTTGTAGTAGTTTTCATTTTTTTTAATAAGCAGATGCGAAGGTTACTTTAGGCAGCGATTAGTGATAGCGCGTTGCGCGCCGAGCGCAGCGCGAGCAACGACGATGAGAAAGATAGACGAGAAAGGTAATTGCTCGCGCTGCGCTCGGCGCGCTGCGCGGTTTCACTAATCGCTGCCTTACTCGTTACTCATTTTACACACCAACAGGGAATAAAACGAATAAATCCCAGGCGTGACACCTGACTAAACATTTTTAGCGCGCGGCGCGCTCCTTTTTATTATTTATTTCTTTTGGCCTTGCCTTTGCAGCCAGCGCATTATTTACGGCTAGTAATTAACCGGCCGCTTTAATTATCGACGCGGCTTGATTGGGATGCCTGATTATTCTCGGAATTATAATGCGAAATTACCGGCCAACGCCGACACAAAGCGACACACATCCTTACTCATCGCGGCGCGTAAAAAAATATCTAAAAATATACAGTGTGTCCCGATCGGTCTACAAACTACAAAGTGATGAATACGTGCGTTCAGGTTTATGTCATTGCGTTTTCCGTGCTCGCACAATGCGCACGATTTCATATCGATGTTGTACCTCCAGGGGCTTCATTAACGATGTGTGTTTTCTTTTATTCGTTTGCGCGCCGCGCGCCGCTTATTCTAATTATTAATTAACGACCTCGTTCGTTCCATCCAGCATCTACTGCGCCTGTATGTGTTTTAATCGGCGGGCATGCGCACGAATCCTGTGCAAATGCGTATTTAATTAATGAGTTACGTAAATCATGCATTGACCAGGACGATATTGCAATTTGCAATTTGTGTTTAATGTGGAACAAGAAATGCGATTTTAGATTTTCTCAATCTAAGCCGTAGTCAAATTAGCAACACTACTTGAAAGGCTGCAAGTTGTGATATTATGGGGATTTATGATTCGCTCGGGTTGCTGGCGTTTGCTGGCGAAGTTAATCTTTACGACTACGCCAACAACGTAACAACGTTTTGTCGTTCGGCCGCGTGCGCGCTGCATTAAGCGTTCATATTTTATCGACTTTATAAACTACCGAAAACATGACATTAATAAATGTTAATTAGACATATAAAAATTCCAGCGGCCGGCGCGAATTGGGGGAGCGGAATCGAGCTGATGGGAAATTATTGCCGGTGCGTTGTTCGTGTAAAACATTAAAGGCCACCAGTGCCACCGCCACCAACAACGCGCACCCTCCTTTCGTGACCGGGCGCAACTTCACGCATTCGTAATTAATCTTGCTTTGTGTTTTATACCCTCGAAAATTTCACTTTTGGCCCACGAAAACTAATTGAAATTTGAAATTATTGCTTTTGATGGAAATTTTCTGTTTGATGAAGTTTCATTAGGATAATGCGTTACGGGTTTCACGAGAATCTCGAAATTCAAGATCTTGACAAAAAGAGATCAAGACAAAAAGTGACAAATAATTTTTGGGAGAAAATTTTAAAGATCGCAGTTATGTCAAGATTTTGCAAGATCAATATCGAAATATTGATTTCTTGAAATATTGAAACCTTGAGACCACTTCAAACGGATTTGGAATTTTGGAGGTGAAACATTTATATGTCAGGGAAGCCAAGAATAACATTTTCTTGCTTTTATTGATTTTTTTCAAGACAAGATCAAGAATTGGACTCAAGACCAATATTATTATTTCTTTGTTTTCGATCCTTAAATTATAGTAAAATAGTAGTAAAGTCAATATCAATGACTCTATTCATCAAAACGACTCTAACACCTTGATTTGTTGTTGTCAATTTTACTATGAATCATCCTAAAATGAAGACACTGTATAATATAATAAGGAAATATAGACTATACAGAGGGTTAATCATAAACGTATACATGGGGAGGTGTATACTTTAATATTTAGTCCCTGTATGTGTGTGAAAAGTATGCTGAATTTATTAAAAACTTGCTTCCACTTACAGTGTCTCCAGATGTTGTTATTCTTGTGTGTGGATATTTTAGGAAGCGTCTACATTTTAGGCATGTTTCCTAAGCGTATGTTGTTTTCTTCGGTGAACATGAACAGCGAAAAATGTTATCTAAACGGACGTTATTACCATAATCAGTGCGCTCTCCGTTTGTTTGCCTCTACCCTGCGCGCGCCCTGCGCTTGTTTATATCGCCCGGCTGCGCGGATAATGATGGGCCTTTTGTGCTTCTCGCTGCGCGTCGCATTATAATTGCGTTCGGGCCCCCGATCAGGGTGCCCCCCAACATATTATAATCGTATTCGCAGCGCGCTTGCCTTTGCGTTTATTCTGATTTAATAAGCGTCGCGCAAAAGCGATGATATGCAGCGCTCGTCGTGCCAGTGCTGCCAACCTGTCACTTGGCCGTCCGTCGCTGCGGAGAAGATCTCAGCAGGACACAGGGCGCATGCATACCACATACTGCAACTACAAGCCACTGCGCATGCGTAGTAGGAACAAAAAGAAGCCACGCCTGTTTTGGCGGGAGTGCGGGAGCGCGGGAGATTTAAAAAATTAAATGTTAACCGCAAAAAATTGATGCGCATTTTAATTCTTGATGCTGCTTTTGTCGCAGTGTCGCAGCCACCCGCAGCTGGGGCAAACGAGTTTGCAATTTAAATTTTCAAAACGGTCGCTTTTTTTCCGCCTCCCTGCGGTCCTTGGTTCCTTGGTTGTTCCTTGGTAGTTTTGCGCGCTCCGCGCGTAATGTATGCTCACTCGTTTTTCTTCGACTTTATTTTTTCCCTTCCCCCGCGGGCCACCGCCCCCGCATTTCGGAGGCGTCCGCCCGTTAAAGCAGCGACGCAACGAGCCGCGCGCACATACATTATCAATTTGGTTGTCTGCGCGCCGGGGCGCAGAATGGGAGATTTTCGCTCGGCGATGGCGCGGAGGGTGTTTTGCGTAAATTCCAGCGACTCTTACTTCCTTTTTATTTGACTGCCTTGCGTATAGCACAGGCGGGCAGACTGTCAATGTAAACGCGGCACTTAAACGGGATGAATGAATAAACAACGTTCGACGAACTGCCTGCGACTCTCCGAGGCACCAAGGAATGAAAATTCAAAATTGTTTCGCCGCTTCTCCGATCAATCTCATGTTGGGTGATTTTTTAAATCGAAATCTGAGCTTTGAGCTTTTTAAGCTGTGAGCTTTGGTTGGTCCTGGGCGCTTGAGGTCAAGGCAACTTTTTTAATTAAGCTCCCCAATTGGAGCGTGCTCGTCCAGTCCCATTCTCCGCTTTTGCCTCATTTTCTCATTTTCCCAGCTGAAATGAGCAGCGGGCGGCTGGGGGGGCGGCGGGCGGCTGAGGCTGCGTGTGGTGGGTGACACGTCGGCGCATTGCCTGGCTGCATCGCGCGCGTCCGGGATGCTCGGCCAGGGCGGCCAACCCCTTAATTAATCCTTGTTCCTAGATTGGGCGTCGATTGGTGGAGGCGCGCGCAACCCTTCTCGCCTCTCTCTGTTGGACCGTGCGCGTCGCGAGACGGGCGTAAGCGTAATTAACGCGCCCGCGCGGATCGTTAATGAACGGCAGCGAGCGCGCCGCCACCGGATTGGTGCGCCGCCGGGGGGGGGGTGGGAAAAACAAAAAGCATTCGCCGCCGGCGCTCAAATCCCGCGTTTAATTACTCCCCCACTTCTCTCGTTTCCGGCGCGGCGCCGCCACACAAAAGGGTTTTCCGGCGCGGCGCGGCGTCTCTTGAGTATATAGATCCGAGAGTGAGAGGGGGCGAGATTGCTGCGCAACTGCGGGAAATGCTGCTGGGTTTGTTAGGGAAGTGGCAAGGAAACGCCGACCGCTGGCGATTAATTAGAAAATTGCGCTGTGCGCTAGAGTTTTGCTGCTGCGCGCGCACTTTCGTTTCCACTAATCAAGAAACGCCTGGGCGGCGAGCGCGCGCACACATCACGCCTCTTTAATTACTCTCGGCGTCGAATCGTGTAATTAAATCCTATGTACTCCTAACGAACCGTCCTGGCCTCCAGACCAATAGAAACAAACCTTTTCATTACAAGATAAATCATACAACAACCAAGAAAAAGGCAAAACTGATTCCAAATAGCAAATCATTTTTTTTTGTGTGTGTTTTAATTTTTGAACTATGAATTTAAAAAAAAACCCAAGCGTATAATTTTTTTAGCTCTAATTCAATATAGGATTGCCCTGTATACAGGGTGTAACAAAAATGGCGCATTTCCTCTGGAGACATCATTGAGGATGATTAAAGGGGTTGGGGAAAAATGTTTAAAAAAATATTTTCCTTCATTTCTTTGAGAAAATGGCA
>JARJDQ010024839.1:0-13105 GCA_030264215.1 Geostiba sp. GC000077
GGCCACTCTTTTGGGCCCATTGTACTACCACATTCTACCGAACGCCAATCTACGAGGACTTACACCTGCCTCATGCGTCCAGTAGAATGTATTTGACGCTTCATTCTATGAAATGTAAGATTGGAGACATACATTCGATTGAATAAAGTCGACATAAATTTCAAAATGTTCTGCCGCCCCCAGGGATCGAACCCAGGACCTTCTGATCTACACTACCAAGTGCTAGACAGATGTGCCACCGAGCGAGCTATACTTACATCGTACGTTGAGATAATATCCGATGCTTGAGAATCTGCCCAGTAGATGGCGCGAGATGCACTTGTACCATCCGCTGTGTTCGCGGCGAATTTCGGTGAAGTTCAAGAAACCGTCCGGCGTTTGCTGGACAGGTGGATCGGTATCATCCTTCTGCCAAATGGGCGCCGCCTTTGGATTGGCGTCGACGTCGCATTTCAATGAGACGGGCATGCCTTCTCTGATCGGAAATCCGAAGCCAGGTTCCCGCGAAATGGCAAAAGATGGCGTATCTGCAACAGCAACACCAACAATATACATCATGTTTAGCCGACAAATCCAACACGCATATTTCATGCCACAAATTGTATAAAATTGACAAATTTCATAGAAAAAATCCTCCCCCCATTCGCGATAATGGATTGAGATCGTCCTTTTCCGGGCCGGCGTGTCGATAATCTTATTTATGCGTCGCCGTGTCGCCGATATGCAATGACGTCATAAAAATATCGAAAATATTCGTGGCCCGCATTTCGACCGCATTTTATTGCGTCGTCTCCGCCATCTCCGCCATCGTAAGCAATATCAACATTTTTCCCTTCATCCTTTTTCCCTCAGCATTTTCATCCTCTTTACGCTGTCGCGTGTAGATGTAGATGGCACTGGCGTTGTGCTTTTTTTTCGAGAGCGCAGTTTTCGAAGTCATTCCTCATCGCCGGCGATCACACGCGTACAACATCATTCTTACGCTCTTAACACGACGGGCGCGCGCGCTCCCCCGGCAATGAAGTGTGTATCCTTCGACACGCTGGAGGATTCGTTGGTTGGCGACGTCGCCGGGAGGGATGAATGAGCGCCGGCGTTGCCATTCATATTGCGAGCACGTTTGCGATACTCGTCTTTATCCTCATCGAGGCTTCGAAATCCTACAGCATCGAAAAGCGATGCGGGGACTGGGAGCATAAAACATCGACAAGAACGCGACCCATAAAAACGTCAAAAAGTAACAAAACGCCATTTTAATGGAGCACCATTTAGATGTTGAGAAGTTGAGATTATGCCGCAGCAAGTGGAGCCCTCTCTTGGCAGACGTTCAAAACGTCAGTCCAATCTTGCAAATTACAGCGTTCTTTATTATTTTGATTGGTAATATTACCCTCGCCTAGTTATTTATTACGAAACTTTGCTTCACTCTGGTACGTTGGTCCTTGTAAACTTAACTTATTAGTGCCTAAACATATTGACTCGAAGGCTAACAGCCGATCCTAATGCGTTTAATGGCACAAGAGCCTTTATTAACCTCCTCTCAAGCCGCGGCCTCGCGGGCCAACAACGATCTTCGCAAATGTTCGCGAACATTCTCGAAATAGACATCCGAGCCGCTCGCTCTGTTTTGTTTGGTCGCCATGAGAAACACACCCACACGGAAAGAATCCTCATCCGGCTCTGTGCCTGCAAAGGCAATTCGTAATTCGGCAAACAAGATTAAAGATGGAAGATTGAAGATTAGTTTTGCGTCCAATATTACTATCGCACTCGAGTGCTCATATCTGCTCGGCGAAGGAGGAGATAATACGAATTCGTGTTTATCTTGACTCTTGACATATTAGTATATTAGTTGCCAACTAGACTTAAACTTTCCCCAAGCACCAAAAACACGAGAACAACGAGAACAAATATATGCAAGTACCTAATATCGCCGAGACTTTGGCAACTTTGGGCAACCGAATGTACACCCCAGTGCAAATAGCGTGTAAATAATCAAAGTTATCGAAGAGCGAAGACAAACCCAAGAGCCCAAGCTTAAACCCAACTTGGGCCAAGTGTTTAACCAGACTTTATTGCTTATTGCTTATTGTACCGCATTGCGATTCAATTGGTTCGCTTGTGCGATGATATTCCAACGGTTTGGAAACATTAATCATCGGGGAACAGGGATGGAGACTAGATTGAACTAAACCGGCGCGTTCGGAGTATATTCTTCCATCTTCCCGATTCCCTGCTTCCCCAAAACAGTTTTCGTTCGCTGTGTGCGTTGTCTAGGGCGTTCATTTTCTGTTGGACATGCGCGGAAAGAGTTAACTTGGCAAAATCTGGGCGCACAAAAAAGACGAGCCGGCGTCCCAGGCGGGCGACTTATAAATCACTCAAAAATGTCCACCACGGCGGGCGCGCGTCCGATTCGTTCCGTCTCGTCGCGCCCGCTTTTTCTGCCCTTTACGCCAAACCGCCCTGGACTTCAACTGGAAACTTAACTCGCTTATAAGCGAACTTTCCGGGAGGGCTATCAGGATAAATAGATACAACAACAAGCGGGAATTTATCTTGACGCCGATGGGTCAACGGGGTAATTTATCTACCTACTTATAAAACTCTGCAGGTCCGAATGTCCGAATGTCCGAAATTAAATGTTTGCAATCGGATGGACCCATGTAGTACAGGAGATTTAGTTTTTTATGTGGAACTAAAACTCTCAAAGACGCGCGGTTTGAATTTTTCAGTTCGTTGATAGTATCTTTTAGTCATACTAAAAGTCTAGAAAAATCAGAGTACGCAAAATGCGTTTTTTTCTTGCACAAAGTCTCAAATTGAAAAACTCAGTAGTGTCCCAGGCGCCTCCACCAATATTTCCATTTTACGGACGTGCTTTTGTTGATAAATTTGTTGATTACTCAATGAATTTGTTAACTTTTTGAATATCCAATAGCATTAATGGAAAGGGCATGAAATTTGGCAACTTTCCATGATAAAAATAATTTCCTCAATAAATAAGTTTCTGAGTTATTGGTCATTGAAAATAAGCATGTTTTTAAAATAAAATTTTGCTTTCTTCTTCCCAATCAGTAGTATGTATTTGATTGTTGCTGCATTTTACATGCACTATGAAATACATTAAATTAAAGGAAATTTCACGCTCTTCCCATTGATGCTATTTTCATAATTCTGAACTACCACATTTTTGAGTTATTATTAGTCTAGTAAAAAAATCACGTTCAAATCAATTTTTTGCTTATATCTCCTGTACTAATGTTTGGACCTGGTGTATATATGGTTGCTTACCGTGCCTATTTTACTGTGAGCATCAAATGACGCCAATGCCATCTATTGTCCACTAGGTTAATCAAAAAAGTTTTAAACCGCCATCTAGTATTGTTCTTCTTCCTACTCCAATCGTCTGTGGAACGGTGTCATACACCGGCTTCTAATGCCATCGGAAATTTATGTATTGCTCTTGGTTGGCTTGGCATCGCGGTCGAAGACGCCGCGTCGTGTTTGCCTTGCCGTGGGGGATAATGGAAGTCGAGAGAGACTTCCTTGGCAGCCAGCCGCCGCCGCAGAGAAAGCCGAAACGCCGAAATTCTCTAAACAGCTAAACAGGATATCCGCGCGCCTATCCGCGGCGAACTAACTTCCCTAACGATCACATATTTTCCAAATATACAATGTGTTCCTAGGAAGTTCTAACAAGTAACGTATTATAACAAACACACTGTACATGTGTTCCCTGTAGAGAGTAGAGGTAAATGGTTGTTTACGTAAATTCCTCAGTGCACTGTTGTGGTGGCAGTTAAACTTGTTGAAGAGTAGTACGTAGTAGAGTAAAGAGTAGAACACCGAAGCAGCAAAGAACTCACAAGATGAAAGGGGTGGGTGTGTCGTAGGAAGCCGCCCGAGCGCTTCAGTTTAAGCAAACACAAGAATTATATGCAAAACAAACATCGCTCCGGCGCAACGAATATCCAATGTGTCTTTGCTCCATCCTCCTCCTCATAACTTCCCTGGATCCCTGCACTTCGACCTCATCGCAGTGCAAAAAATAAGTGGATCTTAACCCTCCAAGGAACTAAACCCACACTAGACATGTTCATATTTGTACCACAAAAGAGACAAACGTTTAAAGGTTATATATTTCGTCATCGATCCAACGAATTTCATTCGACAGTTGCACTACAATTTATGTACTAAAATAGGGCCCTCTTCACGATAATTTGTGTGCACATTATGCGTTAGCATGCCAACAATTTCGTTTCAGCCCGCAATCGCCTCCAGAAGGAGATTGATAATCATGAGCAACGTGAACACAAACACTGATAGCACCTCCGGCCGACGAATGTAGTCCCAGCTGCACATCTCGCAGCCGCATCGAAGGTCATCGTGCATGCACTCCTGCCCAAAGATCTGCCGCACTAGACCAAAGTCGTTGTGGCACATGATCTCCTCGTCGTGATAGCTGGCCACCTCTTCCGGCATCAGCTCTTCTTCGTGCACATCTTCAATTTCATCCGTTCCCGTGCAGGCCTCCGGGTATTCTTGGCGTCTGCTGGGGAGACAGCAAGTTTGGGAGCGTCTTCTACCGCAACTGTCATCGTAGTGTCGGCGTCTGCGAGGGCCACAACCGCTATCGCAAAACCGATCGTAATCGTAATAGAAGCAACTCCTTCGTCCGCAGCAATCTCGGTAATTATTGCGGCACCTACCCCGTCCGAACCTGCAACATGCATCATCTCCGTACAGGGACTCATCGCTGTACCTTCCACCTCTTCGGCGATTGCTGTAATCCCTTTCCCGTGCACGACGACTGCGATTCCGTCGGTACTGATTCTGATACTGTCTACGTCTACGTCGTCGGCTTCGTCTGGACCCGGTGGACCTCTTTGACCGGTTGGATCTGCTGCCAAGGCTCTCAGTGCTGCTGTAACGTCGTGTTCGGTATCCATACTCAGCCTTGGTTGCTTCCCTCTTTTGCTGGCTTTGCTCAAGAGACTCCCTCACTTTCTCCAAGCTACGTCTGATGGCCTGCATTGGAGATGATGATGTTGATCTACCATCATCCGCTATAGTGTCGTGTGTTGTTCCATCAGTCCTCACACTGACTGTATCAACGTCGTGCACCTTATCATCCTCAATCTTAACTGCTGTTTGTTGATACACTTTGGTGCGGTGTTTGCGTCCCGTTACGTACTCATAATCTGCAGGTTGGTAAATATTCTTCTTGGGAATGACGGGGATCACAGTCTCCTTCACCAGCTGCTCCCCATGCACCGGACGCTTGCCGGGCGTTTGTATAGCCTGATTTGCTACCGATGTCAATTCAGGGCTTGTCTCTACAGACTTCTGTTCAATTATTGTTTCAGTGGGAACATCCTTGGTGATACTTTCGAGGATACTTGGTACTGGAGTAGGTTTCTCTGCATTCGTCCCACGTAGATAATCCTCGTCTATGGTCTTGAACAATGCCGACCGATCGGATTGGCTGCCAGCGTAGTCAAACATTGCAAGTGTCGGTTCGTTCTCGCTCTTAATCTTAAAGGTGCACCCAATGCAATGAATACCTTTGGACTGATGATACACCTGGTAGCGTTTAGTATAGCACGTTGTAGCAACATTGCAGCAGGCATTGGTATTCTTCCTGTAGAAATGGCGGGGACATATTACTTTCGATGGCCCCTCGAAGATGCTTCGACCATAGCAGGGCACTGATCTTGGAAGACGCGATGTTCCACCACAATCTGCTTTACGACCATTTGGGTTATATTTATTATATTGTTTGTGAGAGCGATTTTTGATGGGTTTGCTCTTGTGTTTGAGGTTAGTTTTACCTGTACCTGCGGAATTGCTAACGGCTGAGGTTAGAGTTTGTGTCTCTACGGTTGTGAGTGTAAATTTACCGGATTCAGGAATCGTCTCCAAGGTCGACATAGATTTAAATGAGTAGAGAGATGGTGTTGTTCTGGTTCCTTTAGAAAGTAGACTGGTGTCATGAGAAGAGATAGTCCTAACTGAGGAAGTGGGTGCCCAAGAAATGTTTGTCGCCATTCTATCTTGTGAACCTTTAGTTTGAATTTGCCGATCAGTATGTTTCGAGCGCTTCTTTCTTTTCCTACCTTTTGAAACAGGAATTCTGGATTGGCGAGGTTTTACTTTCTTAGATTTTTTTACTTCGGTTCGTTTTACAGTATTTGTTGAAGTAGTTCTATTCGAACTGCCACCCGAAGATGATTCAACAGATTTAGACGAGTGTCCAGAATTGCTCGATTCCTGAGAGCTTTGTGAATTCCTAGAGGTTCTAGAATCTCGGGATGCATTAGTCGAAAGATATGAAGTTTCTACTCCTAGTGATATGCAGTTACTAGTATCGCCTGAACCTACAGATATAAATACATTATTCACCCGCTCGGTCGAGGTGGCAGAGTCGACCTCAGATTGACTATAGGTGCTAGCTGTGGACCCCCCACTACTTTTATCACTAGTGGTTGATGACTTCCTAGGTATAACTCGAATTGTAACATCACCACGAGTATCCACTCTCAAGTCTGATTTATCAACCTCAGTGCCTGTAACGACAGTTTCCACAGCCTGATCTCTTTTACTACTCTCTTCATCCTCAACACTATGCGGTTCTTGATTCCTCCTAATAGTGGTATTAGTATCAGTTTTTTTGACAGGGATAGGAATTTTGCTGCATTGCGAATTTTTCTGACTAAGATTTTCAATAGCTATCAAAGACTCCTCCTGAATATCTTCTAGTCCTGATGTCGTACCCTTTGAAGAATGGGTATTCTTTACAAGCTTATGTGGCCCACATTCGACTCCTTGAGAATCACGGTTAGATACTGCCACAAGAGACATATCCTGTTTAGGAACAATGACGTAAAGTGAATCGAGAGTATCACTTGATTCTTTTTCCAGATACTTGTTGTGTTGCCCTTTGATAGTATGCGTCTTTGTACTGCGGACAGTACGAATAAATTTAGGCCTTTTGGATGGTAGAGGTGGTAATACATTCGCGCTATCAGATGGTGTACAACATATAGGTGATATAGGTGAAGTTATATCAGGTGTAGGTGTTTCACTTTCTGGAACCAATGTATCTCCACAGTTCACAGTTTTCACAGTTTTAGATTCTATCCTTTTAGCCGTTTCTGCGACACCTGGAGCTTGATCATGAAGCTCAACTTTTGTTTCGCTTAATTTTGGTTCAGGTTCAGGTATAGGTTCAATACTAACTTTGTCTACAACATCATTAAACCTCAGTCCGTCAGCAGTTTGTGTATCTGTATTTACCCCTGGTAATGTAACTACGGAAGGTGGTGGTGGTGGTGGTGGTGGTGTTGTACAAGGTATTTCGCATATCGCACCTGAATATTTGCATATGTGGTCCGTCAACTCGCCACATGAATCTTTGCATCCCGTGTCGTAGTGCCTTCCACATTCTTCACAAACTTCGTGCGCGCGTGATCTTTTGGCTTCGGCAGCAGTTACCTCCCTATGCATCTCCTTCTCAGGTGGCTCATGCAAATCATCCTCACTTCTTACAAGATCAGCTGCAGTTGGTATTTTAGCAATCAATCTCAGAGGTCGTTCCTCATGGATTGTACGAAACGATGGAGATGAAAGGCCTATGTCAGTTATCACCGCCTTGGAACGGGCAGTGGCTGTCGTCCTGGTCTCCACTATTTCAGGTACTGTACCGTACGTCCTCAGCAATGGTTGAGTTTGTTGCAACTCTACTGTGCTCATTGTCATCGTGCTTGTATTTGCGTCTAGGGAACTGCCGTACAAATAGTAGTAAGAACTGGAGGCGGAAGCTGTCGACGGATAACTCTGCGTGGCAGAATTTTCATAGTCCGTTGAATATGGAGTTGGATCAGAGGACGGATACGATTTATCTGTAGGGACATCAGTGCTGTCTTCCTCCGAAGTGATTTCTCGAATTTTAATTGATGTATTACACGGCACCAAGTTGTCAAACCGCGTATGAAACAACGCCCTTGCGTCATTATTCAGCTGAGGTACACCACAGAAGTAGTACTTTTCATAGGTTTTAACTTTCATTTCTGTATGCCCAGAGCACTGCGCAGGTGCGAATTCATAATGCATGCAACTCTTGCACACTGGATCCGCTTTGCATGGTGGTTTGCAACGATTCATGTTTGCCACTGTTGTGGACGTGATTCGTGGACGGACGCGACAAGAGCACTCCGAAGGATGGTGGTCCATATTCTCCTCGGCGTACCTGCAGCATTTCTTGCTCTTGGGTGGACATCGTCCCGGAAATCTACGGGCACATTGATCTCCATCGATCTTGGGGTAAGAGTAGCTCCTTGGTTGACTTAAGGTGGATCCGTCAGTCTCGGGGTAATAATCATAGCTGCCGTAACCCGTACTACCGTACGATCGGTAGGTTGAGGCACCAGTGCCTCCAGCGGAGGAGTAGGATCGCTGCGAGGCATTCGGATAGTATTTGTTACTCATGGTTCTCGGGCGTCAGCTGATGATGTGGATGAAGCAGATGATTAAAGGATTTATTCTTGGTCCCACCTTGGGTAGGGCCTTGACGAATGGTGCGCGTTCGGTCCGGTGGTGTCCAACTTGGTGCGCTTGGAGCGCGGTGCTGGACCCGGATGCTTGCTGGCCGGCGATTGGCTCAGCTTCAACACCATGTCCTCGTATTCCGGCGGCAGTTTATTTCCGCCACTGCCATCTTCATCGGGCATTATATCCCTAAGAGTGTGCACACGACCAATAGAAAGGAGAGAAACGGTCTCAATGCTAGCGGTGGTACGGGTTATCAAAAATTTATTGATGACGAAATACAGCACTTAAATTTTGCCGAGTCATGTGACAATATGCTAGTTGACGCACGCCGCGCCGTCCGTCGCCGCCTCGGATCGCTTAAAAGAATTTGTACTTGCGTAGCGACGCACATTTTAGGTAATAGTAGCGATACCAGTAGTAGAGCAGTGCGAGCGCGATCAGCAGCAGCACGATGACGGTGACCAGCGAGAGTTTGCAGTAGAGCTGCGGCTTGCGGCAGATGACCGTGCAGCAGCAGTCGGGGAGGCAGGGCGACGAGCAAGGTGCCGCACAGCAGGGGTCCGCACAGCATGGGTCCGCCGGGCAGACCGCGCAGCAGTCGCAGCAGTCGTTGCAGCAGGGATCGCAGCACGGATCGCAGCACGGCCCGCACGGCCCCACATCGCAGCAGCAGGGGTCGCAGCACGGCGAGCGGCACGAGCTGCTCACGCAGCCGGGCGGTACCGGATGCTTGACGCACTTCAGGCAGCAGTTGCAGCGGCAGCAGCATGGGTACTTGTATCCGCTGCAGCAGTTACGCAGCATCTCGTAGAGCTTGTCGCCGATTCGGGGCAGCGAGTCTCGGTCCGTGAAACACTTGATCTGCACCTCCTTCTGGCAGATGGGGCACTCCTCGTTGCAGTAGGTGACGTTGAGCAGGCCACGGCGCTTGTTGGCGCAGGGCTTGCGATCCTTGCAGAACCGGCACGAGCGACACGAGCGACACGTGCGGCAGGTACGGCAAGACGACGAGCGTATCCTCTTTGACGACGTACGAAAGCGATTCTTGCACGACCGGCAGATGTATTGCATAGTCAGTGGCTCACAGCTCGACGTGAGAGTGCATCTTCAGATGGCTACCGGGTTTCTCGTCCTTTTCACGGCGTGGTGGGGTGGGGGGTCTATCTTTTTGTCTATTTTTTGTTTTTCGTATACGTTACGTGCGGTTTAGGGTTTCCAAAGTTTCGGGAGAAGGGGAAGGGGAGTAATGTGGGGCGCGGCGTGGGCGGGGAGCTTGGGCGTGGCGAAAAGTACGGTTACGGTTTGTCTAGCACTGAAAATTTGGACATGACTCTGTGGGGTAAAATTTTACCGGCTGCCGTCGTGTGACAGCGTTTAACTTCCAAAATTTTTGATATGTGACAGAACATTTCCGTCGCCATTGCCAACCCGAAATAACACGCAACAAGGCAACTCGTACTTACATTGCACGTCCAGGAGCAGCGAGACGTTCAGCGGTTGCAGAAGCGCCAGGTGGTGAACGATGCAGGTGAGCGTGGCATTGTGATGACCACGCATCACTCTCTCCAATCGGGCGTCATTCCTCGCGCCCACCTTCTGCTCCCGTAAGGTTTCGGTGATATTCGGCGCCTGGTAAGTCACCTCCGGCGCATCGAGCAGCGCTGCTGAACTCAAGCTCAAATCCCAAGTCAGGCCCGGCTTTGGATTACCGCCGTCCACTACGCAGGACACTGTCAGGTCCGTATTCTCCTTCACCGGTATGAATAGATTGCCCGGATCCAAGATTCGGTTGTCGATGAGAATATACGGCTTCTTTGGCGAATCTGCAAACAGAAGAGAAAACGTTAATTTCGTAAATTTCATCCATTCCTCGATGCTCCCTCCCCCCCTTGCAGGATAATGAAACGCTGGAGATAAAAGTTGCTCTTGTTTCATTACGTGCCTGGCATGCACATCAGTTCGCCCCCGTTTCGGTAGTTTCGCGTTTTGCTCAGTAATTTATTTCAATTACGCGATTAGAAGCCGTTATCCATATGTTATGTTCCGCTTTGATGCGCCGTCTCGGCGATGGGGGAGACGGAACTTTTATTGAGGGCAATTTGCAGAAAAGCGCGGGGTTCTTTCGTTTTATTCGCGGTGCCGATTCCGTCGCGACGATTGCGAAATAAAGTAAGATAAAAAGACGAAAACACCCAAAAGAGGAGTGCGGCTTCCACTTATACCTACGCCTAGTATGAATATGATGGTTCTGGACCTTTGGAGGGGGGCGTGGCTCCCGGTAAAAAATTTCATTAAAAAATAAATTTTAAGTGATTTTTTCGGCGGCGGGTGCGAACATTAATTTCCCTTTTGTGAGAGGACGCATCCTCGAAACTGTCGTGAGATAAGACCGCACTTCGGCGCACAAAAAAATGTAATTAAATGCCCGGCAGGACGCAAGGGCGCGTAATCAACGCGTCGTGCCGCAATGTCGCCCAACGCAAAAAAAAGCGATCGTCGTTAGCATATCCTCACAGTAGGTTGGTGGTGGGGTTGGGGGAAGCGTCCTGACCTACGGCAGGGTGCGAAGGGGATGCGGTAGAATGCCGTGAAAACAGTTGCCTCGGTTTTTGGTCGATTCCGAGGCAACCCCGCGTCCGATAAGACCGGTACTTCCGACGGATCCAACCCTAAGGCCAAGTCCCCTACCGAAGGTATTACTTAGCAGGTGGAAGGGGAATTAGGGGAAATGCATTATTACCGCTGGGCGCACAGAATTTTAACCTTCACTTAACCTCAAAACCTCCGCAAGTTCAATATCAACTTACAAAACTTGATATTGGATATTTTCCATGGATTTTCATCCCTTGGGTCTTGGGTGGCAGCGAGGCTAGGAATATTGTAATACGATTATGACGAGAGCGTACGGCCCTGATATGCATCAACAAACGCATCTTAATTACCCTATCAAAATCCATCCCGACCCACTGGGTGGGTGGGTGGCAGCTTGCGTTGTTCAGAGGTCGCTAAAAGGGGGGGGGGGGTTGTACTCCCTCTATGCATATTGCACGCCCGCCTGCGCTCGGGTACATTGTGGATGTTCGGGATAACGAAAACAACTTAATTAAAGCAATTATGAATGCAACGCGAACGCAAACAATCCATTTTGCATTGACGTGCTGGAGAACACGAAACTACCCCCCACCCGCTCACCCCCAACTCCCCCAACCCACGCAAACTCAACAAGCGGAAACCGGAAACATAGCACATAGATGCGAGATAATATACAATATTCACACCACTACACATGTATGTTGAGTTGCATACCCTCTATTACGATGCGTGAAAATATTTATTTGTCTATTCTTTGCTTCATATCTTCGTTTCTACTGGCACGAACGCTTTCAAACTCTCATCAATTCTTCCTTATTAATTCCTTGGTCATATGCAAAAAAGATGGAGATTGTACATCCCTTGCTTCCTGCGACATCCTGTTGATTAACAGGGATTTCCATTTTTGAGGACATTTCCAACTTCTTTTGCTCTCTTTTCAGTAACTACTCAACCGATTTTCAATCGCTTTTTTGCAATCGATGTAGAATTTTATCGCAAATATATCATACCGGTTTTTATAACTATGACTGTAACATCGTTCTTTGGCTACTACTTTGGCATTAAATGATACTTTCATCGTCCCAATGTAGTTTTGATTGTTATTGTTTTAAACCGTTTGCAATCCCGCAATCCGTGCGGATTGTTTAGCAAGTCTGCACGTTCGACAATAGTTATTGGCCGCTGTGCGCGAGCGATATTCGCGGAAAACACGTACACGAAATTAGAACGAGCGGAACGTGCATGGAACTTTTGTTGCGCGTTTCGTACACCTGGTGCTGCAGCCATAGATACACTCATATTTTCCAGCCCTCCGGTTGGTCGCTACTCGCTATTGATACGGTCATTATGTGGGCTATTACGTTCGGTCTTCGCGAATCGCGAATAATCAATATTTACGCGACGAAATTGAAATTGAAACGCATCTTTGAGGATTTCCTCGCGAAATTACAAATATTACAAACAAACATTACAAACATTACAAATATTTCGGTGTTTTCCACTTTAAGTATGTAATGTATTATTATTTGCTCCCATAGTCGAAAACAATGATTTCCGATCAATACGGTGGTCAGATCAACAGTGTTTTCCACACGCTGAGGTAGTTCATTACATACCTAGAGTGGAAAACACATGGCCTACCTTGATCAAACTTGCATTCAAATCGTACGGTGGAAGCACGCTCGTGAGGTAATTCTGTATTTTCCACTTTAACTATGTAATGTACTATTCAATATAATGTTGTAAATATGATGTTGTATTTAGCATTTCCAGGAAGGGAACCAAATGACGAGATGATAAATATTTTCCAATGCGCATATTCGATTAAATGCATTTTGGCCATATTTGAAAAGGGTATATTGTGAATAATTTCAATATTTGGACAACAAATTGAATGGAATTGTCACTCCTCCGAAAATAATGATCAATTTCCGGTGCACTTTAATATCTCTAACGTTCG
>JARJDQ010024846.1:0-11869 GCA_030264215.1 Geostiba sp. GC000077
ACGAGGTCCTCAAATTTGAAATGTTTAGGTTACAAATATGCATAATAACAAAATTCTTTATCGTTGCACAGCAGCTGTAATAAAAATCGTAAAGTGAGTTAAATACTATTTTTTAACCAGATTGATTAGCACTTTTAAAACTTTAAATAGAATTTATTCAAATTAATTTAAGTCAAAGTTTAAAAATATTAATAATTCAGGTTAGACGCGATTTAAGAGAAAACTACTAACTTCGCAGAAATGTTCTACTTTTACAACTGCTGCTGCATGCAACAAAGACGAATTTTGTTATTATGCATATTTGTAACCTAAAAATTCCAAATTTGAGAACCTCGTGAGGCCAAACGAGCAGCTTTTTGGTATGAAGATTATCGTTTTCTTTTGACATAAACTGCAAAGTTACCTGGCGTTTTTCCGCAAATTTTAGTCCACCCTGCATTTCTTTAAAAATGTTAAAAAGTGTTACCTGAAGGAATGAGCACCGTGAACACCCCAACCACGTCCTTTGTAGGTATATCCATCACAACCAATCAGAAAATTATAGGCGATATCAGCCCATTGACGGCATTCGATGTGGAACTGTTGAATGTAACGAACTAGGAGAATATTGTCCGCATGCGAAATAGCATCTTCTGATGCTGAGTGGCCTAGAAGTATTTAAAATTTAAATCCTCAATGAAATAGTTTTATTGAAATTTGCTCAAACACACAGTTTCCAAAAAAAGACATCAGACCCAGCAGTTTGTCAATATACGTACAAATGATCACATATTTAGCTGGTTTCTCCAATTTGTCGCACTCGTCGACCGGAGGTTGTGATAACCAGGCACGCCTATCTACCAAACGAACATGAGCTAAAAATAAACCACCAAGAACAATGTGTTGCTACTTGCTAACATCATAAAATGTAAATATCAAGTATTCAAACTTAAAATGTATAACACACCATAAGCAAGTTCAAGATGCTCAGGAATCTCAGTACTTGTCGTTTCGGTTTCAAAGTGTTCTTCAATTTTCTTGCGTTTTTTGCCATCTTTAATGAAAACTGGCCCATTGATGACTGTAACATTTCCTAAATGGACATTCTTGGAGTTATTCACGATTATATTTTCGTAGACGTTCTTATTTTGACCAATTATCGTTTGCAATTGGTTGTTGGCCTAAAACAGAAGAATGTTCAATAAAAACGATTCATTTTAATTAAAGTATACTTACTACGCTGTTATTATCAAATGAATTTAATTCGTCAGAAAAGCTGACAATGCGTGATGATGATGAACATTCACTACTGCAATCCGTTCTCGATGCATAAGTGGAGTCTTCCGTAGGACAATCACTACATGTAGAGCGATCGTCTTTTAAAGTACAGTTTTCTAACCATTCTTTGCACTTTTCTAGATTTTCCAATGTTGATCCATCATTTTCGCGACTTGTATTGACGAAGACCGTTTTATTCGTTTTCACTCGCATGTCTAATGCCACTTGATTGCCATTGCCAGGCACATAATCACACATAGTTCTCGAATTGATATTTTGCTGATTTAGTATTTAGTTAATGTAAAGTACAAACCGCCATCCGAAACTGGTTTTGCGTGTGCCATTGTTAATTACTTCAAAAGAAATGAAATATGTGAATCATCACTTTGTCGCTGAATTGAAATAACCGGAAATACACTTATACCCATCGCAGAGTCTCGGTATGCAAGCAAACAAACTAAAGGCAGCAATATCGATAAAGTTTTGCAGTCAACCGTCTACGGTAATTGATAGTATTATTCAAATTATAAACGCGATTACGTTGAAATTACGTTGAAATGGTAGACACTTACTAACTGTTAACTGATAAGATAAGGGGATAAATGTGGAAAATATTGTTGTTTTCTTAAGATTTACTTTACAATGATTTTTTATTGAAATATTTGAATAGGGGTAATACATTTTCTATGATTACCGCACATTTAACCTAGGCAACTAAACATACAAGTCCTTCCTACGACTCCTTCGCTCATTACTCTCAATATTTAGGACGAAAATCGCATACCACATCAACATACCAATCAAATAACAATTTAAAAGGGAATTGCGTTTGTAATACCATTTTATTTCACTATTTGAAGTATTGAACTAAAGAATTGTATTTTGTCGCAAAATCGCAAAAACGTACATTTAATATAGGCAACTCATTTTGCACACACCGCTCCAAACTCAGATTTACGGAGGACAACCAACCACATTGGAAACAAAATAATATGAGACGAAGCGAAGTGAACAGAATTGCAAAAAGATATGGCAAATAAAAAACAAAATACAAACACGATTAATATTTGTACTAATTCATATATTTTCATCTTTTCTCTATGATATCGTTATATGGTTGATAATATCAATAATCGTAGTCTAAAAAGAATTGTAGATCACTAACATTTGCATGGTTTCTCTTAAAATTACATACTGTACACGTTAATATGCCTACTTACAGTAACAATCGTCGATTGTACATATCGCCTATTGCTAAACTCCGCATCGATCATAACAATCATGCAAGGTGCAATCATATCAGTTTCGCGGCTAGAAACTTCAATTTGCTGCCACAAACCATCGTTTTAACATAAAATTAACATCATAAATAAACAACCTATAGCTTAATAGTTTAACAAAGTACAGAGTACGACGTTACTTGGGCGACTGCTTGTGTTCCCAGGACTTAAAATTACATCATCCTTAATTTAGTTCCTCTTAACAGAAATTATGTACTTGTTATTTGGTGATTAGGCGGCGAGGTGTAAAATGAGTAAATTGCTGGGTCGCTATTTTGATCTCCACACGTTCAATACCTAATCATACATGTGGCAAAAATCCGAAAATCATTACATTTTGTTAAGTTAAGTTAATTGCAGTATTAATAACTATCGAACGACTTAAGTTATGTTTTGTGGATGTGCGGTGACTAGTCACTAATTCGTGTTCGTGTGAATGTCGTGGCACATCTACGTGTTGCAAGTTGTGAATTACAAAGCTATTTCATATGCGTATGTGTATTATTAATGTAAGGCACCCGTTTGCTTTGCGTTCAAATTCATAAAATGTATAAAGTTACTCAGCGCTCCTTACCAGTTGGTTTTAATAATATGATCGGTAACCACTAAACATGAAAAGATTCTCAGCTCTGCTTTGACTATAATTACATTTGATGTACTTGCGTAAGCTTGCTTCACATGTTATCTTGTGTTTAATTCAATTCGAATCACAGTAAGATCATTAGTTGAAATAGACAACAACAAAAAATAGAATTAAGTTCAACAATAAAACGGCAACTTTGGACTTGGAATAAAATGTTGTTACTTTTCTCAAGCTCATCAATGCTCGTCCAAATCATTCCATTGAATGCTCCAAATGATAGATTGCCGTTGTGCAAAGTTTTGAGTTAAAATCGTTAAAATTATTCACCCGGTAAACGGGTTTATTTACAATAAAAGATTTATGCATAAATCAAGTAAAATCTCATCGCAGCTTCGATTTGGTTCCTTGTGTAATAATGAATTGGTTGGTTGGTAGGGATGAAGTTGAAGGCGTTTGTTGCGTTGCACTGTTGGTGAAGGCGGTACCAAGTTCAGCACCGAAGCATCTGAAAAATAAAGGAGAATAAATGTAAAATGAACCTGAGTCACGAGTCATTTTTCGCATGCGATGGAAAGATCCAAACGCCAAATCGAACAGTGAGTTCTTACATGCGTTTTAATTCATCATAATTAAAATGGTGAATGTTTAATCAAAGTGTTTTAATCTAAAAACAATGTAAAAACCATGTAAAACCCACATCAAAGCACTTTATGTTCTCAAAAGCAGTTCACATGGATTTTCAAGGTGCATTTGGAGTAGACGCAGATAGATGGCGCTACACTGAATATTTGTGATTTCTGCTTCACACATCCTTCAGATTCAACATTTTCTAGATAATTAATTATAACTTTAATAGAGGTTGCAACCGTACTTCTTCCTGTATTAGAACTCGCTGATTCACATAGGAAAATTGCACCAGCCAATAAATAACAAGAAATATCCAGTTTTACCGGCCGTTAATCGCTGCAAAAATTACATAAAGCCAATTGCACATTAAACCATTAAACGCTCCACTCAATGCAATTACATTCACAATTCCCGACTGTTATCATTCCGTGACATTGCAATGTGTATGTGTGCATGTATGTTGCTGCCTGTATCGCTACTAACTAATTATTCACCGTCAGACTACAATAGATTTTCATTATCAATGTTAGCACAGCACAACGCACACAAGGTACAACAATTTCACATTATAACAGTTGTTACAACAATACATATGAATTTCCAAAATTCAAGGCAGATATAGAATAACTATAATGTTAAAGCATAATCTACAAATAATACTTATGAACGCATAACGCATGTAGATTGAACAATAATAACTCTACTAGAAGTCAATGTCGTTTCCTCGTTCTTGTGAATTTATCACACGTCTGCTCTGGTCCACCAGCAGTTTACATAATCAATATAGGTAGGTAATACTCAACATTCAAGCGCTGTTATACAGTCATTAACACCAACTGAAAAAAATGATACGACTCGTTGATGATGATCAACATCACATAAGTGCTAAAATGTACGGAATTAAATGATCATTATTCCCATTTCGTCTTGATTGCCATTGCGGCTTCATAGTATAGTCTGATAGTTCAAATCGCAATAATTGCTCAATTCTACACTTCACGCAATAGGATAAAACATAATTTAATTGTGCCCAACACCTTGGGAAATTATTGAATCGCATGGTTATTGTTAAACCGGTTAAATGCTAAAGCTACAGTGAACATTATTGCACTCATTATTGTCAGGAAACGGTAAATTTTCATTTACGCAATGATATCTTTGCTGAGCACACAACTCCAGTAAGATAGCAAATAGGTAATCAAAAAATCCTTTCAAAAGTGCATTAGAATGATGAATGGCACCTTGGTTTTTTTTTATTAACAAGAACCGAATTTAAAATTTTAATTTAAGAATTTTATAAATGCCAATGTGCACTGATGGCAACAACTCAATCAGGATCAGGAAGTGATATTCTCGATCTTACTTTCTGCAAGTATTTTATTTGAGTGTGCGTACTGCGTACATTTTCGTACAAGCTAAACTAAACGAATAAATGAATAAAACGAAGATATTAAAAGTAATTAAAGAATAAACTAGAAAGTGTGCATGGGAATATTTGTAAAATTCGCCGCTCGATAATTTCAGAAATTTAAGTCATCATGCGATTTGTATTTGCCGAAACAACCTAATGGCATTACTATTTATTATAAGCGTACGTGCGGCATGTGCAAATTGTGCAATTAGATTCGCATGTGTGCTAAACTACGCTCAGCACATTTCGTAAAAATAGGTAAGTAAAGAATTGAACACTACAGTAGCTTTTTGTTTCGTTCCCAATAAACGTGCTAGTTCTAAGTTTCCATTCTTTAAATTGCTCGCTAACATAATTTCCTGCCCAACAATTGAAATTCAATTATCTGCTAGTTATTAAATTTAAAATTTGCTTTAATTATAGTTTTAATATTAGCCCGTAATTAATTTGTTCGATTTCTTGTTTGTTTGGTTGTTATTTGCTTTTACTTATTTGATTGCATCATTCTCTTTTGTGTGACTTTTTCTGGTTGAAACAAGATTTATTAATGGCATTAATGGCATTCTTATTAATTTATTCCATATGGAGCAAAAACGTGATTTGTTTATGTTTCACTCTTTTTCTGTAGGACTAATTAATAATTTGGGGTTTGGTTCCATTCAACTGGAATATATCAATCATCAACCTCAAACTCGGATAGTATTAGTAACAACCATTGTTGGAGCTGCAGGAAAACTTTTTGCTTGACCTTCTGAGATGTAAACAAAAACAGATTATTACGTCATTCACTGTTAAACGGATTTGATAGAAATTCGATTAATGTTGGACTAATCCAGTGTTTCCCAGACATGTTGACGCCTCATACAATAAACTTTATTCGTGGTAATGACTGTTTATAAATTTTGGTACATTTTTAATTTTATAGTAACTGCGGACCACAGTTTGGGAAACTCTGGAATAACATTAATAAACCTAATTGAAGAATGTAAATCAGCGAATCAGTGGAATATCTTTGAATGTAAACTCACTGTATTGTCATTAATAGTAATTTCATCGGTTTTATTGCCACTAATTTCAATGCTAATTCGCTAATGAATTGCTCTTTATTGCACCAACAGCTGATCTGACACCTAATAATTTCTTGATGATTTACTCTCCATTCTCCAAGGTTTTGAAGGTTGTTGCTTCGTATGTATTTGGATATCGCCGCCGCCCCGCTGCAGTAATTACATGTCTAACGAACTAAGATCTAACGCAGCGATAAACAAGGAAGTTGCTCGAATAAAAACAGAAATCTGTGCGGCACCAAAATATTAATTATTAGGTCTGGCAAAAATTCGTGTACAGAATGGCCAAAAACTCGTATAGATTTAAGATTTAAGATGATCAATCAAAATAATTATATAATTTGGTATCCAGGACTCACCTTTGTGTTTTGTTGTAGGGAATTATTAATATTACTCGATAAAGATGATGGTGAAGATCATTGGAATGCTGTTGAGTTTAGTGGAGGTGTCGAGGGTGCAATGATGAGGGAGGTTTAGAAGTGCGTCACGATGATTTTGTCGTCGATCTCGTCGATCTCGTCGTCCGTCTCCTCTGGCTCGGCCGGCGGCGGCGGCATCGGCTTGGCTTCCAGCGCGGCCGCCTTGCGCTCCTTCTCCTTCTGCCTCCGCAGCTTGCGCATGTGGAGGATCTCGACGATGACGTACATGAACACGCCAAGCAGAAGCACCGCCAGCATCACATACAGCTTCATGCGGGCGCACAAGTGCGTTGAGTATGCATACGCGATGACAAACCCTGTGCTCTCCCAGAGGCGGTAGTTCGAGAAGGCGGCTTCCTTATTACGACGGAACAGCGTGCCATAAAGACCTAAAATATTTAAAGCACAAATTATACAACGTGTAATCACTGGAAATGTGCCAAATGCAAATTTTAATATTTCCTTTATGATAAAACTCAACTTTACGTGGACTAGTTCTTATAGACGCATGGAATTTTTTGCTGAACAAACAACATCCATATTTCATTAGGTTTCATCGAATGCGCGAGTCAAAAATCGAAGCGCCAAACCAACTTTAACCAGTTCTAACCACTTCTTGCGTCGCGTCATACTGATACATTCTCTGATGGTCTAATATATTCTCTTCTTCATAAATATATAATATTAATAAATCCGTAGAATCCTAAGCCGATGGTAACACAGGTTTATTAGTGCTTTGATAAAATATCTCTTCTAATCCAAAAGCAAACTCAATTAATGAGAATTAACACGACATGAGCCATGAGATAGTTGTTTTCTTGGTCGCGACTGTCAATGTGTTCCGTGCTTAACTGTTCAACAATGAACAATCAACATAATAAGTACATAATTACCAGTGATGCAAATATTTTTCCCTCGGCCATCAACCATCAATCAAAAACTTTGCGCCACGATTTTTCATGCACGTGTTTCATGAATGTGATGGATATTTTTGATATTCTCCTCCAAAGTCCAAAGTTAGTTCGTCGCACCTTTTTTTTTGCGTAAGTGTAAAAAAAATCGGCACTACGCCGTTCGACAATTGAATTAATTTGAATAATAAGTTTTAGCACGCGATTGACAGGCGGCGGGATTTCACGAAATAATGTTTACGCTTTTTTTCTTAACGGTTATTTTGAGAATAGTTCAACAAACACGGAGGTTTGGTTGTGCGTTTGCGTTTGCATCATCACCTGTAATTCTTAATCTATTTTGATATATTCGTACTTCTCGCGGTTTTATTTGATTTACGATTTGTATGTGTATCGCTGAGCATGCCGCAGGCGAAAGGGGAATCCAGACATAACTGGATTCACATCTAAACGTGCTTAAAGAAATCTCGCACTTCTCATACACACTCCATTTTAGACGTGTTTGTTTACACTTTACACCTTGACAATTTAGCTGAGCTACTACAGTCCGCCGATTTCCCTCCGATTAGTAATTGCATCTAATGAATATGTAGTCGAGAGTTTCATTCATGTTTTCTGCTACTGCTACTGCTCATCAAAATCACTCAACCGCAACCGCATCTCACTCGTTGTGCAACACTCATCGGATGTGATGCAAAATTCACACGTGTTTCTGCTAATTCATAGCGACACGTGTTGCAGTCAACGCTGCTGATTGAGTTTCTATACGACCTATCATCGTAAACAAGAACTTTACACTAATAAAGCTTCCTTTAATGTTGACTTTATACCGAACGTCAGAAAACTGATCGTGGAAGGGCAGCTTTATTCCCGAGTAAGAACTGCAACTTCTATAAGCAATTTGCAAGTAAGCAAAATGTTGACACTCACCATTGACTTGCGTTTGCCAGACAGCGTCGGCGACACCCCAGAGCCCCGAGGCGATGAAGAACACGGACGGATTTGATGGATGCGGCTTCCACACGAGGAACCAGCCCACGAGCGCACAATGGACGACGGCGCCGAGCGCCATGATCGGCTGCCTGCCGATGTACTTCATCACCGAGCCGAACAACAGCGAGCAGATGGCGTTCACCACGCCGAAGCAGATCATCACGTACCCCACCGAGGGGATGCCCAGCGCGCACGAGACGTACGCCTGCGTGAAGTCGGCGCCGATGAACGCCTGCTCCATGCCGATCCATACCGTGATGGGGATCAGCAGCTGCTGGTAGGGCTTCCGCAGTTGGTTCGCTGTCGCTGATAGCAACTGGATGCCAGAGATTTCAGGTTGGCTATTGCGACGCTGCTTTTCACCATATCTACAAGCAAGAACATCGTAATCTGTTAAATATGCTTCAATAGTTCATTTTTAGAAGACAATAGTAGTAGAACATCACTGGGAGGAGCGACAGGATGTCACGCTAATATACAGAGTGTTCATTTAATTATAATTTCGGATTAAGATTTAAGCTTTTTTTATTAACTGTACTCGGTAGCACAGTACATTTTTAAAGAATAGTTCAACAAACACGGAGGTTTCGTTTTGCTATTAGCGGAACGATATCGAACACCCTGTACTCATAAGTATATTTAGTTATTATCGTCGGGTACACTGAACCTGGTGTCGCCAGCCTCGTCAAAATTGGTTGTAATTATTATATTTATTTTGAGTAGAGCATAACAAAGTCTGGTATGATTTCGAACTTTTGTTGTCCTGTCATCCTGATGTCCTGTTGGCTTTAAAGGTTGCAAAACCATGTGCGTGCCAACCGAAAATCCGATACCAACGGACATGCACATTACACACAAATGCTTCCAGTAACAAATATTGTGGCTCAGAATTCAGAAAATTTGGTTTTAATAACTGGCAAAATCACCTTGACTTGTATCGTTTAAGTTAGTAATTTTATCCCCTGCAATTAGTTGTTCCAGTGTTGTGTTGTTGTTGAATAAACAAACATGGTAAAAATTTGACCGAGGCGGATTTGCATTATTTTGTATATTAATGCGATAGTTCTAATTAGATGCGGTTGATGTAGTTGAGATTGTGTAACAAGTCTCCGGCACGGAAGTGTACAATTTGTACCATTTGTGTCTACTCCACGTTAATTGCATTTCAATTTCAAAATTGCTGTGATTGCTGACGATGAGATGAAATATGCGCAAATATGTGCAAATTGCTCCATTTCTGGTTATTAGGTAATAACATTTGTTGAAGTATACCTGGACAATGGATCCACAAAAATGGCGACGATGATCACGGCAGCAACTATACAGGCCAGATAGATGGTGGAGATCTCGAAGATTTCCTTATCATCAGGTCGCTCGAGGTTATCATTGCTGTTGGTGTTCATCACGCAGAAATTGGCTCCGCAGGAGTCGTAAGTTAGCGTATCACTGCTGACTGTTCCATTCGCACCACCTCCACCATGAGGATTGCTTAGAACTAGAGAAAACAACATTAATATATGAAGGTCACACAAGGGCAAATAGAAACTTACCAAGGGATGAGATCAAATTGCCCCAGAGTTCAGCCGTCTGCCAAGCAAGGAAGAAGAATCCAAAGAATCGCACAATAATACCATCAACCAATTGGTCCGTCAGTTTGGCATAAACACTGGCGACTTGTGTGAGGTACGTGGCTTTGGACGCCCACATGGGGGCAGCACCGATGCCAAGAAGCACACCAGCCGGTACCAAGGTGTAGAATCGGGGATAGAACTGAGACCCGATGTAGGGTGCGTAGCACAGCATGGAGAAGCACAACGTCCACTTGACCGTCAGCCGCTTGATGACGAAGGTCGGGACGAAGATGCAGCTCACCACGAGGGCGGCGTAGATGGCGCTGAGTGACACCGTGCCCAAACCATCTTTGGCGTTAATACTTGACTGTAGGTTTGCAGTGCCCTGGAAGGCGGTGAACTGGATCATGAAGGCGAATGATACGGCGCCGATGTTTTTCAGGATGCGCCACTTCTCCTTCCGCGAGAGTTTGAATTTGCCTTGCTGGGAGGCTTCCTCGTCGCTGATCTCGCGCGGCTTCTTCATCGGACCGGAGAGGTTCTCGCCGGACTTGGAGAAGCCCTCATTATCGAAGCCGCCCGTCACGGAGACCGTATAGACGTCATCGTTGCCATTGGCGGTGCCATTACGGTCACCGCTGTTCTCGAGGGACACGGTCATCTCGTTACCACGATAACCCTCCTCGTCGATCTGTAACCGGAGCCAAAAAAACGTAAGGTTAATTGCGGATGACCCAGATACATCTAAATAAACAATGATCCATGATCCATCGGACATGAAATCATGTAAAAACTATTCAAATTCTATTTGAGTACCGTTAGATATTCTTTGGAGTGAAATTGGAAACTCCACACCAATGCTTTGCTTTCGACGGTGAGTGCGATCAATTCTGATGTCAAGTGTAGTTATTAATTTTTTTTAAGCTCAAAAAAATCACATCTTGATTATCCTGGTTGAAGCGACGCGACGGGGCCAAGGCCGACAAGCCGAATAGGCGATCAGAACATAGGTACCGATGGCAACAACCTCCGATGGTATAAATATACCAAATTCGCGATCCACACTAAAGGTACTTATTTAACGCATAGATCACTCAGCTTGCTGTTACGTAATTTCGAAATTTGTCGCTTCCTCGATCCTTCGAACATCCGCTTGATCGGAAACTATACTATACAGCAAATTACAGGCAAAGCAAACACAATTAAACAATACCAGTTTACCAGTAGATATACTCATGGGAGTTATGAATAACTAAATCAATAATTACTTAATTGGCTGCGGAGGTCTATGATTTGAGAACAAGCAAAAACGTGGGCATTGAACACTTAACTTTGCAAACATAACCATAAAGTATAATTGAAATATAAAAGTTAGTGCTTGACACTCTATATGTCTATATCGTCACTCCATCGTCCATATTTCATGATAATTTTTTAATATACTTAAAAATCCATGAATATGTACATACGTACGCTAAAATATGAGCCTTTATCGTATAAATGCCTATAAGCATATGTCCTTAACCGAGACCGTGCCAGAAAACGCCAGAATCATAAAAAATGTCACAATAAATCATTTTCAGGCTGAGGAGAGTACAAACCGTGTCGACTATATACAGCAACAGTTGGATCACGTCTGTTGTTGTGAAGTTTTTCTAATTTCAATAGTTGTTCGTCTCCCCAGAGACAATCTGCCTGTCAACTTCGTCAACTGCTTGTCGGCAATTCGGCATGTTTCAAAAGATGTGCA
>JARJDQ010024847.1:0-13688 GCA_030264215.1 Geostiba sp. GC000077
AAAAGATTAACCTCAGCAACTCTGTTACTGCCGGATGTCGTAGACTTCGGTAATGTTGAAGGATGATTTAAGAGGTATTGGCAAAATACCCCGCGGTCAATGCACCCCGGGGTATTTTGCCAATACCTCTTAAATCATCCTTCAACATTACCGAAGTCTACGACATCCGGCAGTAACAGAGTTGCTGAGGTTAATCTTTTTGAATAAGCAAAGAAGCGTTTCCGCGCTTGTAGGCGAAAAAATACATATTGCACACTGCCACTTGAAAATATCCAGAAGCGTAATCTAGTCTACGGTAGAATTTGAAACGCACTATACTTGATCACGAAGTGTCAATGCTGTTTGTTTGCTTTTTCATCATGCATGAAACGTTCACGATCAAGGAATCATGGAGAACATTAAATTTGCTCGGACTGCTCAGAGCTCACCTACGTCAACCACCATACGAATGCGTTGAATAGGCCTCGCCGCTAAAGAGTGACGAGAACTGCAATGCATATCATCTTTTCTAATTACAGCACCCCTATCATTTTGCGCGCGATGGAGCGGTACAGCTCGCTATTGTCAGACTGTACGCGGAATAGATTCGAGACCAGACATACGGTTTTGTGTTTAGATATTACGTAATACTTGTAATTTTGGTAGAAAACAATTTCAGAACAACAGTGACAGTGATAGAGATTCGGCCCTTATTGTAGTGGAGCGAGCCATGTAGCGGAGAGGTAAATGTGGTAGATTGTATAGGGGCTTGGCCGCCGAAGGCGGTCAGGGGCGGAACCCCTATTTGCCAATAAAAATGAACAGTGTTACAGGGTATACTATATCCATCATATCAGATTGCCCTGGTTCAATCTGTACTTGACTTGACTGGAAAGCAATCTCGTAGTTTTTACGAAATACTTTATTTTGCAATTTAAGTTAGTACCTAATACAATATTTTTTAAATGTATAAAGTAATATATTATTTTGTTTTTATTTCATCAATAAAATATTAGTCATGAATGGTCAAACTATAACAATAGTTTTAAACATTTCGTTACTTTCATAATATAATTTATCTATGCCAGTAAAATCATTAGTTCTCAGCTATCTCGAATCGCGTTATCTTTTCTTTAACAATATTCTTGTTCTACTGAAATTGATGAATCCCATTATCATAACTGTGAATACCACCCCTGTCCCTTGAATATAACAGAATGATTGTCAAAGCTTTAGTACGGAAATATTTGCTGGTGTTTGAATGTACAATTGTTTAAAATATTTTTAAAGATTATGAATGCTCTCATAATCAACATAAAAATAAAGCATTCCTTAAACGTATTTGCCAAGTGAATGTCGCTTCATATATTCATAATATACAAAGCACTTCAAATCGTTTATTGTATCTATGTTAATAATTCGTTATCATATTTTCTGCATATAAATAATTGCTATTCGAACTCAGGCACACACTGTACTCTTATATACAAGATGAGAATGCGCTACTAAAACGCATTCACCCAAACTTTCATAAACCGACTAGTTGTTAAATAATAGTATATGCATAATGCGATACGTTTTATTTGTGAAATCAATGTTAGTGCGAAGTGAAGAAACCAAAACTAAACAATGTTTGCTTTGATTGAAGTTGACGCGAAAACTTTATTGACAAAGCTCACGATGGCGGAGGCTGGTTGATCTGGGTCCATGTCCGCGAACAAATGGCACTGATTATCGGAATTGCTTGTTGGTTTTCGGGCAACAAATCCAAATATTTTTCTGAGAAAAGTGACAAAGAAAAGTTAGGCGTTATTTTTTCAATTCAGCACTTCGAATTTGTAATATTACCTAGACGGGTGATTGGTGTCAGCAGAGGTGGCATTCCAACGATTGTCGTCAGGATCTAACCCACAGTGGGAGATTGTATTGATTGGATAATGCTTCCGGAAGAAGAGCTCGCGTTTGTTGTCCGTCAAGGTAATGCCTTGTTTGTTGACTTTGAAGTGCACGATCCTCGCAACTGGGGTATTCTTCAGCAAATGGAATACAGCCTTCCGCACAGCTTGCGGGCCAGTCAATGACTCCATGTCGATGGTGAGCAGATAGTAGACGTTGCATGCGGCACCCTGCACCAGCAAAGTTTGCGTTTGTGTTGAAAGGGATTCCACCGGGGAAATGTCGTTCTCGGGCAAAATTAGTCGACATGGCAATGCAATTTGCGTAATCGAATGCTGATACACCAAGGCCGAGAGGGAGGTGAACACCGGCTCGTTGGAACATCCTTTTATCCTTACGCCACGCGATGTTGGTTCGATTAGAAAATGCCTGACGAGTTCGTCTTTATTTGCAGCCGCTGCAGGAGGCGTAGCGACTTTTAGCGCCATGCCGAACCCGCCAGCGAATGTATTCGAGTTGCGCACGACAAAGGTGCCAGGAGGCCTGTCTCGCAACATATTAATAGCTGCGAAAAATTCAATGTAATGAAAACACTATAATTATAGCTTACACCAATGGTTTACCTTCATCTCGGGAAATCGTAGGTTTGTACCAAAACCGTGATGAATCGCTGACAGACTTAACATGTATCGGCGATACTTCTTGCGTGGGTTCATTTGATGAAACTGAACCACGTCGAGACGTGCCTTGATAGATCGATGGCGACGAAGAGCCGTTTTGGCTTTTCGGGCTGTAACTATCAGAGAAAGTGCGTGCGGTTGAATGGAAGAAATCTTTTTCATTTGTGAAGTCTGATGGTGAGTGTAAAATTGGATGGTCCTTTCTACATGCACAAAATCAAACAAAATGTTAGATATATCATAAAATGATCAAAGAATCAATGGCAAATAAAATTATACAGGTTTAGTTTTTTCATCAATTAACAATTCGAAACCATGGAAAACTAACTATGTATAATTATAATGCTACAAGCTACAAATCTACTTTCCGCCATTGATCAAAGGTGCAACTCCATGCTCGATAAATACGTTGTTAAACAATATAAGAAGTAGTTGTCAAAGTTACGAAATACGGGATTCGCTAATGTAATTGGCGAATCCTGCAACTAGATATTACCATTATATTACCTAATAATGTCCAGATTCTACTGTTAATTCTTCGATTACATTTTGATTAAAAAATTACCTCGAACAAGTATCCGACCACTTCTTATTTTTTGCCGAAGCTACATTCAAACGTCTATAAATGTCTCGTTTTAGATAATGATATTTTAAAAGTAGACCGACAAGTGAGCATAAATTTTGGTGAACATTAACTCACCTCACGGTCGTTGGACTCTTGGGAGGTAAACGCTCGCCTGGTAAGTCGAATTGCACAGTGGGTGTAGAAGTGTTGGAGTATGGAGTGCGTGCCACTGGGAAAGCGGGGGTTTGTGGTCTTGAAGAAACGCTATGCGGTGAACTTGAATCCACCTCCGTAGATCGCCATGTTGAATAATCATCTCGATACTAAATGTAAAAAACGAAAACTCATAAAAACTAATTTGGTACCGAGGAGGCAAACGAAACACAGACAGCAAAGACTATTGCATAAATTAAACGCTCACAAATTGTGTTATATCAGTATTTCATTTTTGGATTAGTACCTGCCATGCAGCTGAGTAGTTAGGGGTTGACCTGTTATTCGAGTTATTGGCTCCGTTGGATAAGTTTGCCATTAAATCGGACAGGGCGTCAATGCGCGGGTGACAATCGTCGGCTGAGCGCGGAGCATGCGAGCCGTGTTTATCGTGCACAATACCCACCAGGTTAGTTGTGTTATTGCTGCTTTTATTGGCGGTTTGGTTGGCCAAAGATAGCAGTCCGCTATCGTCTGGACGTACATTAGTGTCACCACTCCGTGACGGAGTTCGGACGATGTGCCCTAGAGGATTGTCCGCCAGTGCATTCTCGGCCGACGACGACGACGTGCTCTGTAATGTGTGTGCATTTTGGTGTGCAATTCTTCGGTGCAGTCCAAACTATATTTAATTACGAAGACTAAGTTGACAAAATTACCTTCGCATATTCCTTTCTGACCGCCACAAACGGGCGCTCCGTGCGTCCGTTGGAGTAATTGCTTCTGGTGGTCGAATAGCTCGCCGTGGAGCTCGGCGACAGCGCCGATTGTTTGGTATTTATATGCAAAGGTATCGTGAAGTCCTCATCGTCGTCGGCAAAGGCGGTCGTATCGCTGGTGTACCCGTCCTGACGATGGCTGGCCGATTGTCTCAGATGCCTATTTTGAACGCTGCGCAGTTCCGTCATCAGACTGTGCTGGTATGGCTGGCGTTCCTCTTTTCGCTGAATTTCCCGGCGCTCTTTGAGCTTCATTTGCTGCTTTTGCAACCACGTCAGGTTGCTGTTGGTTGATGAATACCTGCAATAAATAAATTAACATGTGTTATAAAAATTATTTCTCTATTATGATTAACAGAGTGGGCATGACGATTTTTTAAGACTATCCAGAGGAGATTAGGATTGTAAATGGAGTATCTGCTCTAAAAGAATTGAAGAAACCACATTTGGGTGTGGCGTAATTGTTTCAGATGGTCGGGTAAGGGAACAGTCATCTAACTCCATAGTATGGATACTTTTAAGAAACTATCCCGGTATTACTGGCATAACAGCAGAACCGCCAACAACGTGAACTAAAAGTGACCCATTTAAAACAGGAAGTAGGATATTTTTAATCCGAGACGAAAGTACGTAAGAGCGTCCGTCAACTTCAGTGGCGCGTGTGCATAAAACAAAGGAGCTTGAAAATCGCAGGACGGCAGGAAAACTAATTTGCTTTGCATATCCTATGGGAATGGTTCGGAATGGAATTGTGTACATAAACAATACGAACAAGTGTAGCAGCAGGGCTAATTTAAGATTCGTGCCGATGGTGTATAGTCATAGAACAAACTGTTCTGTAATAAGATCAGACCTTGGCGAAATATTACGTTTATGTTTATCGAATGATTTTGGCAGCGGCATGGTGCTTAAGCAACAGTACTGGTTCAACATTTGCTTCAAAGCAAAAAGGTGATTCACTGGTCTGTTTTTAAAACCTCATTAACGGAGTAAGTGCAAGGATACCGTAACTCTAATTATTGATGCATTTTATGCGTCACTTAACAATGAGCGAGTTCCACCTATGCAATTATTTATATTTACAATAGATAAGGAGAACCTAATTCCCTTGACAAACAAGAACAAATTTAGATGGTTATATCTTCAGTTAATTTAAGTTACGGTTTAATCGCTTTAATCATTTCAGTCTTGACTGAAAAACAATTGTTGACATTTGTGTGGTTGCATTACGTGATAAAATATCCGAGCGACTCCTACCTACGTCGCTCCTTTATTGGAAACAGAACCGAAAACAATTATGGGCCTGCAATGGGATATAAAGAGCATGACGTAACCAATACTTTTTTTTACTTTGGAATTTAACGAAGCATGAACTGAACCATTTGTGCGTCCGTTGAATCACACCTAGGAAATCTTAATTCACAATAATGGGCAATGGACTTTGACAATTCAATTAAAATATCGTTTTCAGGCTACATTTTTTAAATAATTCGAATAATGATTCAAGCACGCATTTACCATGTAGTGTTATTCATAAAGAAAAGAATGTATGCCGGGCTTGTTTTGCCGAATGAACGGTTTAATTCAATATCTTCATCACTGTGAAGCTTGCAGTTGCTACTGCTACTACAGTCATTACACACACTGGTAAGTAGGTTAAATTGAAGACATATGTTATAAAAAAGTGATAAATTCGCTATTTATCGCACTTGTGATAGAATTTAGATTTTACATTTAAATAATTGTTAATTAAATGTTGTGTGTGTTATAACATTTCGCCCACATCGATAACTCCAGTGGCAATGAGAATCAAAATGTAAAACAGATGGCGTGTTCTTCCTTAAGGTCACACCGCATTACAACTGCATGAAAGAGATAGTGATTGTTGTTAGACTCACGTTTCGCATTGTTGACTTTCGCTGTACTTGCCACTGGCAGAAGATCGAAAAGCACTTGGCGGCGACCAGCTCTCGGAATCCGAAATATGATTCGTCCTAACACTAGATGTCTTGTTTCCATTTGGGCGCAGAGTTGAATCCGAAAAACTTGATTTCGTTGGATTTACCTTCCTCGTTTCCGAATAGAACTCCTCCCGAAGACTTCGCTTCACTTGCGGCTCTTGCCGATAATTCGCTGCCAAGGCTTTGCTGGTGAAAATATTATCAATCGCATCACTTCCGCTTCCGTTGTAGGTGTTATATCCACTTTTCTGGCTGTTATTGTTGTTATTATACGTCGGCGCTCCATATTGTGGATAAACTTGCGTTTGCACTTTGTTGAGGGTGCTGCCTTGGCTCTTATTGAAGCTCGCCTTGCGCACAAGGCTCGGGCTGGAGAGTTTCCTCGTGTCGCCGATCACCATTGTGTTGTTGATGCCGTAACTGAATGGCCTGCTGTCCTGCCGCGCGTGGTATGGTATGTTCTTGTCCTCCTCCTCGTCTATGTAGCGCACATTTTCCAAATTGGTCGAACTTTCCGTCGGTATCGGCTGAGGCTTAAGATCGGGAATATTTTGCACTGTCAGCATCATGTCCGAGAGCAACTCGTCCAACTCGCGATGCTGATCCTCTGGTGATAGGGGGGACGGCTGGCCGGTTAGTGGGGGGCTCGCGGAGGCGTTGGTGTTCGCGTGCTGCTGGTGTCCTGATTGGAAAATGCGAAATTTTACGAGTTAGCGGTTGCGCATTTGTGGGACAATGGCGCATAATTACCGGCGGACGAAATTCCGGAGTCCATGGATACGGTTAAAGGGCTCGAGACCGCACCTGGAGACAACTCTTGCTTTTTTGCGATGGTGGCGTAAATGCTACCATCCAGAGGCCCAAATGTATGATTTACGTCATCTGAAAATGAACCCCGCGAAAATGTGAATGCAGAAACATTATTAACGAGGTTGCTAACATTTTATTTTGTAACTTTCTACACTATAATACTGGTTTTGGAATAAAATATGCGCTTTTCGATTTCCATATAAAGCAGATTCAATATATGCTATGGAAAGCACGAGATCTTCAATTTCAAACTTGAATATATCGATCGTTTAGATAAACATTTCAACCAACGCAGAATTAATAAATTAGGTAGCTTACGATAATATACAAATTAACTGAATTTATTGTGCACTTTTGCAAAAAATCAGCTACAGCTAACAACAAGATTTGTCTGCCTCACTCTAGACGGGCACATACGTATCAACTCTTGTTGAACGTGGTATTATTAACCCAATTCGAAATCTATTTCTAAATAAACACATTAAGGCGTATTAGTTACAAACGACAAGGCTATGAAACCTATTTTCAAAGGTGCCACCAACACAACTTTTCCGTCCACTCGATTGGAAACACTTTAATTCCGAATTTCATGTCCGGGATAACACCGAAAAATATGCAGTAACGCTCAACCGTTTCTAATTAGCCCACTTCGAATTAAGATGTTCAAACTCACCGCTTTACAGCTCGAAACAATCACATTTTACGAGGTTTTCGACTTATTTACAGCATGGACTGACGTTGAGTGGTCACTATATTTTCTAATCGCACGAACTCGCCGCTATTAGAAATCGAACACTCGAACCGTAATGGTAAAAAGTAAAACGCGGGATAAGCGTGTGGAAATCTCTAGGCTGGAATAAATCCGAGCGCGAGGCTCTAAATGCAGAAGAACCACTGAATCGACATGCATTTTATCGGGCGGCATGGGCCACATGGTAGGTTGACTCATTTTATTTTGAACCGGCAGAAATAGGTGTGTGTGACGACTGACGAAAATAACATCCCAGCTTTGGTTGAATTACAATTGGAGTTTCGGACACACGGTGCGCATGCAGTGTGCAGTAATTTAAAATTTCTAATCTTCCAGGTAAATACGAGTTAAATGTATAATTAGTTTCACAGGAAGTTGTCCACTCAATTCATGGAGTACTACTTCGTGCAAAGGTGAATGGCACATGGCAAAATCTATAAATTTAACAATTCAACACTCTTTGCAAAAGATCAAAATTATCTGAAAGTCATAATACATTTGTTGTTGTCGCCCTAGCCGAATCATTTCAAATAGAATACTATCGTGTATTAGATAACAAACAACGTTCGCAAGTTAATCCAATTCAAAGTGCAAAATCTAAACTTTGTACAAACATAGATCACAGGTGTACTCGTTAAAAATAAAATCGAAACATTGTGCTTTTTAGTAACTAAACCTGTGCCTCGACTGTCAGTGTAATTTACTTGGAGTGTGGTCTTGTCGCATCGCTTGCCTTCTTGCTATTTGCTATTTTTACCAAGTAACTTCCTGTAGAATAAGATCCAAACAATAGGAAAAGTGTGTACGTTACCTGAGTCAGAGTCTTCGTCTTCTTCGGACTCCTCACATTCGAAGGGACTATCTGCGCGAGTTACCCTATCATCGTTCAAAGTTACAGGCACAGCTGGTGTGGGTGCAGGACCTGGATGGCGGCTTTCCGGTCCTGGACTGAAGTGCAATTCAATTGCACCATCAATTGGAAATCGGGGATCTTGAAATAACAGGTGCCGCACATTGTACAATGGTATCATGGGGAACTTTACCAATAACACAAAGGCATCAAGTGTCTCATACTTACCGTTTGAAGCTATGTCTAATTCTTGCCGGGTAAAGCTAAGAGTGTGATCGGTTACAGCGCACGTATGAAACTGACATGCAAAGATAATATCTCTATCGAACTCGGTATGATGATAACATTTTATTAGAATATCGCCGCGCAATTGCAGCCCTCGTCGTCGTTCGCCGGATACGTTTACGGTGAACTGCGATACAGCGCTTGACACTGAATAAATGCCTGGAAAACAAAATGATCGTTAAACAAACCATTACAAATTTAATGCTTCGCATCATTTACCCGAAGTGTAAATTGGTGTTTGGCCTTCGTAAAGCTTCAAGAAGGCTCTGCACCCGCCATTTTGGTAGGCAGGAGCACCCAAGACGGTGACATGGGTCAAGTACAAAGGTGCCGAGTTTACCTTGATGCTGTGCGATAGCAGGCCGGCGAAATATGCTACGTATCTAGGGGAAGGATAAACACACATTATTAATCAACTCTATGTTTAGGCAAAACAAGACGGTTTGCAGATTGTATGTACGAACCTCTTATTTGATGGTAAATAAAGAGGGCCAATGTTATCGTCGAGGAACTTGCGCATGGAGAAGCGGTCAAGGGCCTGATCTGCACTTCCGCAAATGTTGGAATAATGCATATACGCAGCTACCACTACCCCCAGTTTATCCTTACAACCCCTGAAATTAAATTAAATACGGAGACATAAGTTATCATAGTTTGCAATGCAAATTACTTGCGTAAACAAGTGAGCAACATCAAATATTGTGAGAGCTAATCAAATATCGTATAAAGTTTAATCAAGTGATAAAACTTCTCAGAATTGTGAACAAAGAACCGATTTTTTTTTCTCATAAGATGAATGAATGCGAGATGAACAAATATTTTTATAGGATTCAGTTCCAATTGGTATCAAAGATAAAAAAATTAAACTGAGTCATGTTTTACCTTGCATGTAAGACGGCAATCCGATGCTGGTCGGCGGACAGCCACGAATCGATCTGTTTACAAACGCTGCAAAGCCGCTCCAGCGGTGGTGCCAGACGCGCTGACCACCCGACCTCTTCGACGTGCTTATGTTCGTTAATTAAACCGGCCTTCGGCTCGGACAGATTGAACACCTACAACACAAGAAAATGTCAAGATGTGGGAATGACACAAAGGCGATGTGATAACAACTTACTTTGTAGTTATCGCCGTGCTTGTTGATTAGCATGTGCGAGGCTTGACGATGCCCTCTCCGGAACACCTGCGCACTGCACGTCGCAGGAAACCAGAGGGCGATGATGCGCTCCGTCACATAGCTGAGGTCCATGCCGCTGGAGTCGCCTTTGTTACTCGATGATTTCTTTCGTCGCGGTTGCGACGTCAAGGCATCGGTGAACACATTCTGTTGTTGATAATGCGATGTTATCATCTGCAATCGTAAATTCTATGTCAGTCAACATCTTTGCAATGAAAGCTTATAAATTACGCACCGTATTGTTGTTACGACCCCCATTTTTGGCTTCATCGTGTGTGTGCTGCAGCAGAAAAAAATTCAATGTTACTTTTTTCGAAAGAATCAATTAAAAAATAAACAGCCATTAAACACATTGCTTAATGAAGGTTTCACTCATGTGTAAAACATCCGCTCATAAATACAAGCCGCTAATTTGCGAGAAACGCCAATAATAAAACCTATATTGACTTTGTATAATTGATTGGCAATACATGCGATGCGGCTAGCGTTAGTTCTGGTAATCCGACCGGTATTTCTTGACTGCCGCATGAATTCACGAGCGACACGAACAGCCTGCGAAGATATCTGCTCGTGGCATCATGCAACGCGTAAACTCTCGCGCACCGGTAAGTACATTTTTTCGCATGTACATATTTAATGAATTAGATAAGAACATTAAGAACCCATTGGAGTGCAGATCATATTGAAATCAGCGTGCGCGCCAATGCCCAGTAAACGGTTTGTGCCTTCGAGTAAAACATGCCAATTTTCCGGCTCGTGGAAAACATTAAATCGAAAACTTATTCCGAGCGAACACATGGCGTCACAGACCACTTACAAAGGCCGTAATCAACATTGGTAATGCTCCAAATCTGAGCAAATGCATATTATATAATGTTAAGCGTATCTCAAGGAGTTCAACTATATACTTAAGTAACATTCGTACATTTAGAATATGGAGTAATTAGACTGTCTTTCATGTGATAATGTGATATAATATATAGCATAGCTCCAAATCGGGATGGAGAATTATGGAAATTATATATGTTGAGTTTTACCTTGTTTTCTATGTAAAATGCCACGTGGTGTATCGTGAATGCAATGCGATACAAAAGTTTTGCACTAATTTCGGTTTCTTCCTCGCGCTGTTTGCGACAACAGCACTGATTGCGTACCGTTTTATCGTACATGATGGTGGTTGGTATTGAATTTTTGCTGCGTAGCAATGTGGAATGTGTCTAGCAACGGGCTGCTGCATCCCGTGCAGCACGATGTTTGCGAATGCAGCGGGATGCCGGTGCCGGGAAGCAGAAGCAGGCGCCGGCAAACATTTGGGGGAGCAGACACGCCCGCGCATCGCGTTTCCTCTCTGCTTCCACCGCCGGCCTGGCGCTGCCGCCCGTCTCTCAAGGGGGTTCCTGCTGCTTGCAAACGTAACACGGCGGCACTCTTCTACCGCACTACGCGCATCTGGATCTGCAATGACGGCGGAAGGAAGAGGGAACTCTTTGCGGCAAAAAGAGATAAAAAGAGGTTCCGTTACCGACAGCGTGTTAGGAGATAAATAAACGAGTAGTTTCTATGCGTGGCGAGGTGGCGACGCATTGATTTAATGGCGTTGTAAAGTCTATGGCTGCAGTGATTTTCGGATGATCAGCGGATTGACAAAGTGTCGCAAATTTTTAATATTGAATATGTACATATTTTACACACATACATATTTTGCGGTATTTGCACTCGGCTGACCGCTGACACTTCATCATATTGCCCATATTGGATTTTCACACAAATCAAGCAAACGTTTTGCAAACATGCTGCATTTCTGAGCTTCCGCCGCGTCGCAAGGCTTTTGCCAAAGACCGTTAAAAGTTATTCGCACAATTCGCGATTCAACACGGTCATGGCGACTGGTTGGACAGGTCGTAGAGCTCAGCTAAAGACTGTGTAAATTCTCGGGAAACCCTTCTCGGGAGTGGAAAGAACGAGACTGGGTTCTTGCTAACGTGAGCGCGTCTCCTAAAGGCTTTAGATTACGTATTCGTACACGTACACCGACCACAATGACAGTTAAGTACAAATAAACTTTTTCAACTTGTCACATAACTCTGCCGCGTACTTCTTGTGTTACGATGTTCATCTTCTCACTTGAGAGCTCCTTGAAACTCATTGCCTTCGAAATATTAGAAGTTCTCTCTTTCTTCCTTTCTCTTACATCGCGGAATATTGTCGGGTTTGCGGTATAATGAATGCACTCATGCCCAACCGCATTCAGGCTGCATTGCACCACTAACAAAGCGCCTCCCATCAGATTATTGAATAATTTCCGATTATTACCGCAATCGATAAAGTTGGTAGCAGAAAGCTTTTATCGAAAGTGAAGCCATACATTTACGCAGAAACCTCATTTTCGCATCCATATTTATGCGAAATGTGGGCAAGAAGGCAAGCAGGCAAGGAAGGCAAGAAGAAGGAGCGTGTAGTAGTTGTGTTCCTTGAACGGGCGAAGGCGAATGCCTCCGGAATAAATTATTAGCCATTTAGGTGAAACCCATTAGAAAACTCCAGTAAGCCGTACTGTAACTAATTAAATTGCTTCTTAATGTGGAAAATAGCGCTCATTACATTGTGGCATCATTTCGTGGTGGTTGTTAGTGTGCCTCCTTTTTTATGCCTTTACTCATCACTGCCAACTCGGATGGCATGTGAACATGTGAAGGACCGAGGTAATATGGAAAATTACTGAATGTATTAAAGATAAATTGATAATGACATGCTTTCAAGTACTGCACGAACTTAACATTGAATTAGCTGCAATTCAATTTGATTAAGCTGTTAAAACGATTGTTGATAGTTGATACTTCAATTTCATACTTCTACTGCCCGATTCTACTGGATGTCCAAACAGGAGCCCAAAAAACTACAACGACTTTTAAATCAAAATTAAATTAAATCGTTACCACCGACTAACAAGTCCGTGGTGTTTCGGAGGAACTACACAATTCCACTTTTTGTGGTTAAATTCAAAATTCGATTGTTTATCAATTGCTTGATTAATAACATGGTGCATTTTCATGATTACAATACTAATAAATCTGTATTCTTTTTATATTTTACTAATTTCTAATTTTTTTTTTGAGCTGTGAGTTTCTTCCCGGCTTAGTAACTCTATCTAAGTATCTATCGTGGCGCCATCTTACTGAATCATATGAAAGTTACATAAAGCAATGCAAAGTTTCAAAGTTAAATTCGTAAAAAATAAGCATGCACCTATAGTTATTATAATCAAAATGGATTTAATACAATCGTACGGTTCATAAAATCAACGAATAGTACGGTTTTGTTTCCGTACACAATTTCGATTATTGCTTCTGGTCTGTGAAATCCAAAGAAGTTCGCATTCGGCGATGTTAAAGGCCAACGAGAATTTCCAGATTTTCTCTACAATCATTTCCTAAATTGGTGGCCAGTATGAGACTGAAATCTCGACCATATTTTTCATCGTCTTGATACTGCTTCATTTTTTTTTCAACAATTATTTATCAAATTTGAAATGTACACGAAAACGCCAGGTAACTTTCTAGTTTATATCAAAAGAACGATAATTTTATGCCAAAATGCTGAAAAGTCTTCGTTTGACCTCACGATGTCCTCAAATTTTGAAGATTTAGGTTACAAATATGCATAATGACCAAATGAAGTCGAACATTTCTACGAAGTCAGTTTTCTTTTAAATAGCATCTAACCAGAATTATTCTTTGTTTTTTTTTAAACTTCGACTTAAATTAATTTGAATTAATTCTATTCAAAGTTTTAAAGTGCTAAC
>JARJDQ010024867.1:0-11122 GCA_030264215.1 Geostiba sp. GC000077
CCCCCCCCCCCCCCCCCCCCCCCCCCCCCCCCGCCCCCGAACACTTACTTGGAAGAAATGTCACGCTCCATATCAACCTTTTGCGCTTGAGCGTCGAGAACACTCGACACTCGGCGGCACTTTTTTAAACACACACGCGCCTTGGTGACGGCGGTGACGGCGGCGGGTGCTTGATGTTTTTGTGTTGTCGCAACCTAATTCGAAATTTCGACGGCGCGCGCCCGGCGGGAGAAGAAAGTTGGAATGAAATAAAGAATAAAGTAATAATAGCTCGGGGGCGGTGAATTTGCACCGATATATCATTTTGCCCACCTCCCGGCGCGCGTGCAGTCTTTTCGGGCGCAGAGCGTCTGATAAAAAGCGTCATTGATTAAGATTAATAAGCGTCCGGTTGTGTATGCTCAGTCGCGCGGGCCCCGACCTCGCCGCCGCCGATCGCGCGGCGCACGGCTCGCCGAAGGCTCTTCACATCGGGCGAAGGCATTAATTACGTTTCATAAACGTTTCCCCGACACGCCGTTAATCGAAGCGAAATGAGGGTTGCGGGCGGAGCTTTTAACGACTCATTTTTCCCGCGCGGCACCCGCCGCCGCCGACGGGGTTTTTCAATAAAGCACCAAGCGTATGCGGGCAAGCGTGTATTTATTTTGACGCGCCCGGAGACTTTGCCAGATATTAAATTAGACGCTGAATCTATGCACTTTTGCCGCCGCCGGCCGCCACCGCCGCCACAATAAAGGCGTCCCCCCGAGCGTCGCTAATGGACGATCGGCTTTGATTAGTAAAGTGCGCGCGTGCGGATTTAAATTTGCTCGCACAAACAACGTGTTTTAATTAAGCCCGAAACGTGCTAATTGCCAATTTTGCATTATAATATCAAACATCAAACCTAGTGCAAACAAACAATAAATACATACGATTAACGGAACTTAGCTATTTAATTATATATGTGCCGCCCCGGGGGGCGTGAAATGTGCACAAAAATATAATTGGCTCGTGCTTCGGCTGCACCTGCGGGTAAAAAGTGCCTGCCGCTTAATGATGAATAATGCAATTGGACGTAAACTAAACATTTCTGTAATTGAATTGCGCATTGCACGGCGCCGATGCCGAGTGCCGTCGACAACAAAATCGTAGCGTAATTGGCAAACGAAAATAATTAAACAAATATTTACGATTGCAAAGCACACCGGAATTAAACTGGCCCCATCGAATTCGATTCCGATCTGCCATCCATTCCGAGCGGGCGGCTGGGGAGAAAGCGCACACACCGGCAGCAGGGGGGCCACCGATTGTGTCGTGTGCAGGTCGCAGGAGTGTGTCGCGATTTACGGCCGCCCACCGGGTCGTCCCCGTCTTGTCGTGTTTACGCTCGTGTCGGGCAATTAAAAATAATTAGCAAACAGTGTGAGAAACCTAAAATGCCTAAATTTTCCATTCCGGTCCTTCCTGCTCTTCCAGCCCTGCCCTGCCCAGCCCTGGGTAGTTGGGGGGGTACCCTATTAGTGCCGTCCGGCGGTGGCGGGTTAAAACACTCGACGCGTGCCTTATGCGAGCCTTTTTGTTTGCATCGACTAAAGAAATACAAATAAGGTAACAAGGGGTTGCGCGCCAGGCACGAGCGGGGCCCCCGGACGTGTGTGCGCGCCACCCTCCACCCCCCGTCCCCCCTCCCTCCCCCTTTGCATGGACAAAAGGGAAATTTAAATGCATCCCTTTACTTGTTCGCGCGGCGCGCGGTCTTATCGCGCTCGTTTGCCTTTTCCATAATAATTGAACCGCCCTCGGATAAAAAGGCCCCCGATACTTGTTTTACGTCAATATTAACAAAACCTAACTACACTTCACGACGGCGACGTCGGCGGCGGCCAACTAGCCGCTCCGCCGTGCGTGGGCTTTAATAAAACGTGCGCTGAACTTTCAGCGCGCGCGCGCGCGCTCGCAATTTGCGATATTAGTCAACTAACAAGGCGAGAAAAATCGTTGCCGCACCCAGCGGGCTTTATAAGCACGCACACAGCACCACCGCAAACGGACGCCGAACATGATAGCAAGCCAAAACGCACAAATTTAAATTGTAACATTTTATTTGGGGGGGCTTTGCGTCGCTCTCTATACATATTAATGCGCATACCCCAGCCTGCTGCCTACCTGCGCCACATAATGAAACAAAAGTAATACGGTAGAAGGGCACCCACCGGCGGACAAGAAAAATCTATGGATTTGCATAAATTTCAATCGCAATGATGCGCGGTGGCTGCCGCTGCAGAAGGGGCCAGAGGGAGAGAGTAATCGCGTCGTTGCCGCAGCAAGGAACACACTGATGTCCGCCGGCGTGTCTTTTTCCCCGCCGCACGGCGACGTTTATCTACAGCTCTACACTACCCACACTGTATCAGCACCCACTGTTTGGCATTCATATTAAACATTTAAGTAACGCACTGGCTGGTTAATTTAAACATGGACCATGGTCCATACCTGCCTCCCGCAGCGTCATGCAAAAAAAAAGCCCGGCGCCTCCACCACGCGAACAAAGTGCACGCGGGCGCGCAAGCAGCAGAGCAGCAAGCACACAATTACCGAGTATCTTCAGCCGGCGCATGTTTGCATCCGCTGCTGGATTCTGGCTGACGGGCTGGGGTCGTGTTTGCCGGGGCCGCACATGATGATGAGCAAGAAACGAGCGCGAACTGTTAGGCGAAGCCATTTCGTTCTCGTGCGCTGCGCCGGCCGCATAAATATTTATAACGGTAGATAACGGCGGGCCGGTCATTTGTCCGTGTTTTTCGAGTTATTTAGATATGTGAGTCGGGGAGTTAAACGCGCCCACGCGCGCACCGCCGCCCCCACACACCCGCATGCAAAGCACCAAGCGTGTGTTCGACTTGTACAGTATTTTTTTCGGCGAGGGGAGAAAAAACCTTAAAAGTAAAGGACGCCTCGGGAGATTTATACCAGAACTGACCAAATTTTTTTTAATGCTGGCCCCACCTAGCACCTTCCACGTCCACGTCTACATCCGCGTTCCTACCTCATGGCTCATGGGTATAGATCAGAAGTCCTCAACAATTTTTCTTATATCGACTTTCTTCTCTGATCCCCACTTTTTAAAAACTTCTATTACAAAAATTTTGAGCGTTGTTATTTTCTAATTTCGTAAATTTTGGGCGCCTTTGCATATGAGTATTTTGAGAAATACATAAAATTGTTAGAAAGTTGAAACAAAAAAGATTGTAAAAGCGAAAATTTTAAAATTTGGTTAAATTTGAAAGCGTTTTTGATGTACTTAAAAGCTCTGAAAGCTCTTTAAAAATGTCCAAATTATGAATCAATAAAAGACTCTTGGTGCAAGTCCCCACCTCAAACAAGTTGAGAACCGCACCTCTAGATTTAGATAATACATGCTCGTTGGATCTACCAGACTGTATTTTATAAATGCATTGCCTGTTTTCATGCCCCAACCGCACAGTTGATATTTTTATATTTTTTGCCTTGTTCTTCTGTTCCACCGCCCTCTTGCCAACAGCCAAATGCAAAGGCGACGAAACCCGGCGCGATTAAAGGATTCGACTAGCGCATAACTTTTTTCCATCCGCGCCTCCGAAGTAAATTGGGTGCTCATGGATATATTCGAGGATTAGCAGGGTAAATCAATTTTTGATTAGCCGCACGCGATTCGCGAATCTCAGCCGGCTGGCGGCGCCGCGCAATGCAAATTGAAGATTTGGTAACTGCAAACTTTTCCACCACCGCCCGCCTATATTATAATATAAATATAATTTCAAGACAACGCGATATCGATCTTCTATCTTTAATCATAAATTAACATATCAAAGTTTCGAGAGACGCGCGTGGGGTTCGAAAGTCGCGGTCGCCGGCTGAAATGGAAAAGTTTGACACGCTTCCGATATTGATTACCACAAGGGGGCGGGGCAGGCCGGGGGTGGTGGATGGTGCCTTGCTCGCGCCCGTGCATTAAAATATCGAACTCATTAGCATATTAATGTATTTGCAATGTGTACCAGGAGCAGGAGCCAAGGCAGGCCTCAAATCCAAGTCAAGCAGCAACCTCGGCACACCGCCTCGCCCCCTCGGAAAAGCATCAAGAACCGCAAGGAATTCTTTGCATTTTGCAGATGGTGGAAAATCGTTCATATTTCCTAAACGCGTGCTTCAATTTTAAGTTTCTTTAACTGTGTGCATAGCCAAAGAGGCACTCTTTAATTTGTTCTCCAATTCAACCCCCTACGGGGACGGCAAGTAACTCAAATATGCTTTCAAAGATATGCAATTTTTCAAAATTTCTGAAAACACGCGTTGGAATATCGTTTATATTTCCTAAACGCGTCCTTCAACTTTAAGTTTCTTTAGCTGCGTGCATAGCCAAAAAGGCGCTCTTAAATTTGGATTCCATTGCCACCCCCTCAGGGGGCGACAAGTACCCCAAATATGCTTTCAAAGATTAGCAATTTTTCAGAATTTCTGAAAACACGCGTTGGAAAATCATTTATATTTCCTAAACGCGTGCTTCAATTTTAAGTTTCTTTAGCGGCGTGCACAGCCAAAGAGGCGCTCTTAAATTTGGATTCCATTGCCACCCCCTCAGTGCGCGACAAGTGCCCCAAATATGCTTTCAAAGATTAGCAATGCTTCAAAATTTCTGAAAACTCGCGTTGGAAAATCGTTTATATTTCCTAACCGCGTCCTTCAATTATAAGTTTCTTTCGCTGTGTACATAGCCAAAGAGGCGCTCTTTAGTTTGCACTCCATTACCACCCCTTCAAGGGCCCACAACCAGGGTCTGCGACTGGTGTTTAGTGATATCAGCGGAATTCTTGATTAAATCATCGTTTGACGGCAATACTCAGACGTTGGGGTAGGGGGTAAAGTTATGAGTCATGGGTGAAGTGTATGTGGTGTATGGTGCACCTGGTCTTGGCTGGTGGTTACGCAATCAGACGGCAGGGGGCCTCGCTGAGACATTTATGTGCCTCGGACGGTAAGTTTCGTCTTTGGGGCGTAATTAATACGTTTCGCAAATGCGCCGCACGTTTGACCAATTGAGTTAGTTGCGAGTTTCAATAAACTAATAAGGATGAAGCGCCGCGCTATTAGCGCCGTCAATCCGCCACCGCGCGCTGATTTCTCGGCGATTACGCGCCACCGCCGCCAGCTCTGCGGAGCAGAGTGTGTGTTTAGTTTTAAATTAGATTTCGTGTTTGCGAAAGTCGAAAATCGCTCTGAGGCACTCTGGGGGAGGGCAACATGTACATGTACATGCGCCGGCACCCCGCTTCATATAGTTCGTCGCTAATAAGCATAGTTTTAATGAAGGCTGAACAAATCAAGTGCCTAGTTGCGCGCCTCCACCGAATTAAGACCCTCGGCGAGGCGCGCGGCTGAAGACGATTTGCGCCGCGATGCGCGCGAGGAAGAATTCGTCGACGGCGGTAGGGGGTGCGCGCATAACGACCGCTGGTAATGAGCCAGACGGAGATGGGCCTCCGCGCGCGTCAGGAAGGATGCCTTGGCGGCGGCGGGGGCGGAAGACGTGTGCATGTGTATTTAGGGTAGTAAAGAGGGGAGTTGGGTGCGAACGCGAAAATTATCATCTCGAGTCGGAGATAAAACGAGGGCGCGCGACGACGACTTTATGACGGCGGCGGTGGCACACACGCCGCCGCCGCCGCCCCCCTCGCGCACACGAAAGCGACGAAAGTCACGAGGCGAGTAAGTACGAGTAACGCGCACTCATTTAATATGGCGCTTTCGGGGGCGCTGCGCACATTCTGGGCGAAGTGTGCGCCGGAATACGTGTTACGCGCCGCTAGCATCCCCCCCGCCGCCGCGCGTACCCCTTAGCGGCGCCTGGCGAGAGGCGTCTTGAGCGGGCTCGCGTCCCCCAGTAAAAACATAATTGAAAGATTAAAATGCTCGTGCCAGCTAGATTAACTTGTTAATTATAATGTGCATTAAGTTTTATGTTAATTAAAGTTTTGTTAATTCGTAGCGAAATGTTGCGCCGCCGTCGCCGGGGAGATTATTTAAATGTCGGGCGTTGCTCGCGCACGCGTTAAAAGAATGCTTACTCGGTGCTTCTTGAGCACTGGCTGCTAAATTAGCAACAAACAAGGCAGCATAACGTGGCGGCGATGCTCGAATAGCGGCGGAGGCGGTGGAGGCGGCGGAGACGGCGGAGGTGGGGGGCGGCATTTGAAGAGTGCATTTGCCAGCCCGCAATTTTGAATTCGGTCGATCAATTATTCCTCTTAATATTCATCCCAATTGATATGCAGATCGGAATATGGGCGCATACCATGAGGGGTGTTTGCGCCGGCGAGGTCCCCCGTTTCGAAATGAAATCCGGAAAACTAACCGCGGTCGGCAAGGCGCGCGCGCGCCGCCACCGCAGCCGAAAATAGGCAAGTTTTTTGCATATAAATTGCGAATTTCGAACGCCAAAACGCTTTTATCTTCCTTCGGACCATTACAATTTCCAATCAGCGCGCGCGCACTTTACAGACCCCCGTCGATGCCGCCAGCGGGTCGCCCCCGGCTGATGGGCGCATTATTTCGCACATAAGCACAATGGGAAGTAACGAGCGCGGCGGCGCAAGTCGCATTTGCGCTAATAGCATTGTGGGGCGGTGAAACAAAAGTTAAAACTGCGCGCGACGCTTCGACAACACCGCCGCCCCCCCCGTGTACGAGCATCGTAAGCGGATTACAATTTATAATGCGCATGCGAATCAGTGTCTTGGTAATGAAACCGGTGGGGCTATTATTTTATCAAATGGAAATTAATCCCGTTATTGATGAAAGTCCTACTTGTGGATTCGACCGGCTGAGGGGGGCGGCGACACGTACGCGCGGCGCACCGCACAATGCGTCCTGCGGCCCGCGCTTTTTGCGGCGCGCCAAAAACTTGCCAACAACAATTCGCACAAATCTCGGGCGCATCGCAATGGGCCGGAAACTCGCAAACTCGACCGAACTTAATGACCAACTCCCACAATTAATAAACCCCGAGCATCCTTCTGCCCCCGCAGCGCCGCTACGCGAGCTAATGAAGACATATTGTCGGCGCTGGCAAGTTTCCGTAGGTGCCGAAAACGCCGGCATAAAATTAGCCATCAAAATTCCGCCCGAGTGTGCCGGGAATTAACTTAAAGGTGATCGATTTCGTTATTGAATTAAATTTATACGAAATCGGATGATGACAAGGCGCCGTCGACGACAATGTGGAAATTCGATTTGTCGAAATCGAATCCGCGCCCCCTCACGCCAATATTCTCGCATTTACGAGCGTGTCTCTTAAAATATTTAAGGGACATGTCGATGGATGCTTGATGCGATTGGCTCGATTATTATTAATAATAATTTGATCCGGCGCTGGCAGAATCAAAGGCGGCGAAGTGGGGGGCTGCCAGCGTCAGGGAAAGGATTTTTCAATTTCCCGCATATTTTGCGCGCGGGATCTTGTCGCTGACACTTCAATGCTAAGCCGAGGTTATTACACACAACGCCTCCGAAGACGAGATCGAGGAGGAAATGAACGCGCGGCTGCCGTTCGGCGCCGCCACCGCTTCTGACACCTAATGCGATTTCCCATCGACATATGTGTGCCGGTTATTATTGAAAGACGGCGTTTTGGGCGGTGGAAAACAATGCGAAAGAAGTTGACCCCGTTATCGAATTATGGATTCAGATGCGCAATCTGTGCGCGGGCCGCTAACGTGGGGGTGGAAACTGTTTGTCTGTTAATAGCCTCGGCTCCACGCCTCGGCTGAACATCTGTATAAACAAAGAGGAAAGCGAAATTGGGACGGACGAAAAAAGGGTGTTAACGATAAAACCAATTTCAGGTCGATGGTGTTCACGTACGCGGTGAGGGGGGACGGCGGGGGGAGTGGGGGCGGCAGGGTGGAAGACGGAGTCGTTGTCACGACGGTCGCGCGCGCCCATTCGCCGATCTGCCGTCGGATTTTCAATACGCATTACTTAAAATGATCGAGGAAATGCCTTACACGCCGCCGCCCCCCGCACCAACGAGACCTGGGAAAGGGGGCGAAGGAGATCGCGTACATGCCGAACACACGTTCGCAACACGAGAGCAAACCATTTCATCTCGTCGAGACGACTCGTCGACTCTTCATCTGCGCGTGGTAGTTTTCGTGTATATTGCCGCCACCCCGCAGCGGTTGCGACTGCAGCAGCCCTTGAGCGGAGACTCGTCTTGCTCCAGCTCTCCCGCCCCTCCCCCCACCGACCCTCGCGCGGAAGAAAAGCGAGAAAATCGTTTTCCATTGTGTGTCCCTTCCGAATGCCCGAGCGACGAAATGCCGCAACCCATCGAACGTACCGGAATGACGGAATAACGGAAAAGCAAACTCATACTCAAAAATAAAGGACGAAAGAAATCAAATAACTGATGCACTTCGCCGCGGCGGCGGCGACGGCGGCAAAGTGTGCAGTGTCCAATTGCAGCTGCTGGGGGGTGTGGGGCGGCTGACGAAATGAACTCGTCCTCGTCCCTTTCCGGCTTTGTTCCTCGATTCCTCCATCTTCATCTTCAACCGTCTAGACGTCAACATCCACTCAACGATATGCCGATATTTACGTTCATTGGCGGAGCTAATGATATTTATGTACTGATAGTGGTTGGTAGGCAGTGGTAATAAAGTTGTAACGTGCGCGGGATTTATCGCCCGTTTGCTGGACGCGAAGGGGGGCGGCGCGTGGTTCCGCATTAGCGGAAAATATGCACGTGTGAAGGCACTTAAACACCGAGGATATTATGTTATGGTTAAGTTATTGTAACCGGAGGGGCCGGTCGATGAGCGATGCGCGTCTAACATGCACCGGCGCCGAAACCAAAACGAATTCGCCGCCACCGCTGCCGCCGCGAAAGAGTGATAGAAACCGTTAAACGGATAAGGGGCTGCGATTCCAAGCAACGAAATATTTACAACTTCCACATCCGTTCGAAGCGCTTCCGGAAAAATCGACCGCGCGTCTTGATTTCGGCCGCCGCCACCGCTGCCGCTCCCGCAGCTCACCCCCCTGCAAGGCAAAGCGAATGCTGATGAGTCTTGCGCACCGTGTATTAATCATCGCGCTTACCTAAATAGCGAATAGTGGATTTCGGATTAAACCCGCGCCCACCGGCGCGCTAGAATGATGCACGGCCTTCCGACATCCGCAACAACATCTCGCCGCCCCCTTTAAGCGCAAATTTGAGCGAATAAAATGGGCGGCGTCGATTGACTCATTAAGATTAATATCGCCGCTTGGCGGTTCGCGCCTAATTTACGACAATGCGCGCTGCACGCGTAGCAATCATATTTTTACCATTTAGATGCCCGCTGTTGCGAATACGCCACCCACCCCGCGGCGGCACTCTGTGTGTATCGTAATCGTAGAAAAAAATATGAAGTAGAATTCATTTTTCATGCTGCGAACGCATTTATCACCGCGTCGGAACGAAGGAGCGAATAGCGGAGGGAAAAAGAGCGAACGCATACGTACTGATGTGCGGCACGATGAAAATGGCTTAAATGTTATAAATATTTATAAAATGAGGCCCGGTGCGTGCTGCGAACTCTCGGCCACTTGACGCGTGCGCTGCGAAACTTTCCCGAACGCCTTTTCCGATGCGAATCGCCGCCGTCGCGCGGAAAAACGCGCTAACTGCAATATCATAACACGACGACGGCGCGCGTGCGTTCATTATTCTTATTTCTTATATCTTATTCCCACTCGCAACCAGGCACAAACGTATCGGTTAGTACAACATTGATCTTTGTTGTGACAACGCGACGCAACACAAAGTGCACTTTGACTCTTAACATGGGAGTGTAATTTATTACTATAGATTTAATGCGTTCAAGAACGCTCCACATCGTTTTTGATCTTACATTTTTCATCTTTCTGCTGCTTTTTTTCATTTTTCATTTTGCATCTATCGATCGTGACGCGCAACGTGAGAATTTAAAACCGCTCAATTTTGATATATCATGTTGACAGGAATTTATCGTCCTGGCTGAAGATACTCGCGGTGTCGTTTGAGGATAAATGTGGCGTCCCTTTAGGAAATGTGCATTTATATTCATGTAAACATCATAAACATCCGTCGAAATGTTGTAATTTTGTAATGTTGGTTCGAAATAAGCGCAAATAAAACACCTTGATTTCTCTCTTTGTCGCTATGTTTTACAAGTTACAAAATGTTTACAAAAGTTATCTATTTTTGATATAACATACGTTTTGTGATTTACTTAGGGATGGGCAATAAAGTGCAATTTAAGGAGCTTTTTTCATGGCTATACTAAATCTTTTAAAAAACTTACATTTTGAGCATTTTGAAAATAATTGAAATTCGAGCTTAGGTTCAAGAAAATAAAGTATTTTAAGATAAGAGTTTTATTTCGAAGTACTTTTATTTAAGGGGATTGTACACCTTTAATAGCTTCCTCTTTAGTTATAATAAAATGAAAGAAAGTAAACATTTGAGCACGCGTTGAAAAAATATAAAGCACGATGTCTTTTCAATTTTTTTTGCAATTAGCTTTTAGGATACTTAGCTTTGAAGCACTTATCGTGATTTGCGGGAATTGTCATTATTATAGCATCTTATTAATCGTTTATATTACGTTCCAATTATCAAAAGAAACTTAGAGTTAGAGTAAGTGTTAGGAAAATACCGAGGATATTTGGTTGCGTGTTTGAAAAATATTTAGCCTTGAAGGAACAGCACTTTATATAGAGCCTCTTTAGCTATTAAAATAACCAAATAAACTTAAAGTAGTAAAAGAACATTGAGCTTTTCTTCATTGCGTGTTTGCTACATATCAGCTTCCTGCCTTTATACAAGGTGTTAATAAAAAAACTTTACAGAGCTTGGTGGTTGATAGGGGACATCAAAACAAGAAGAAAAGTTTAATACACGAAGATCCAATACTCAATGGTTCCCGAGATATACCCCTTTGAAATGTTTATTTACTCTTTCTAAGATAAGGCTATTATAATATTTTTTACTGTAACTAACCAATTATTGCAGTAAAAAAAGTAATTTTGCAAGGTTTTCAAATTATCGTCTATCCTCTTATATGCACAATTGAAG
>JARJDQ010024880.1:0-21963 GCA_030264215.1 Geostiba sp. GC000077
TGGGGGCAGATGCCCAACATCAAGGGGCAAATTCACGTGTGACTAAAACATTTTTCCTACAAATGCATTGGAAACAGGGGTATGACGCACCCAAAATAGTGTGCGATCGTTTACTTTTGTAAGCCTACTCTGATGAATTACATGTAAATCAAATGGGTCGAAAATAACTATTGATACCTAGCAAACTAGCCAAAAAACGAGTGAGTAAAGGATGATTACTCACAATGTCATAATTCATCACTTTTTGTACTTTGGAAAAAATATGTTTCCGTAATATGAATAATTAATTAGCATCGTAATTGTAATTTGCCTGATGGATTCGTAATTATTGTGATTGATACGAACCTGGCTGGAGGAGTTGGGGGTGGTTGTCTGGGGCTCCACTTAAAAATCGCTTAATCTTACTTAGCGCACAACTATGATATTTACCTCGTCTGTGCGAGGGCTGTATGTTTAACATACCCTAGCTGCCGAGCGCACTGCGTGAGTAATGAAACATTCCGTGTACGTAATTACAATATCGTAAACTTTTCCCATCACATACGATCGGCGTAGGGAAAAAAAAGTTCAAGTTATGCAAAATTAAAATTTTCGCGCAACGCGACGCAAAATTGCGGTTAATTATCCGGCTGCCGGCATGAGTGTGGTTTTGTCAGCGTAGAAGAGGTAGGGGGCGGTTGGAAAATGGAACAATTCGACTTGCGTCCCCCCCCCCCCCTCTGGACGTGAATGGGGCCCATTTAATGCGGTACATTTGTCATGTACAGATGATTACATTCGGTCGATTTGTGTGAATGGGTTCGCGCCGCTGCATTCGATAACGCGGTGGTGGCGGCGAGCCGCATGTGTGCGCGCCTCATGTAGGCATGCGGTCCAACCCCCCCCCCCCCCCGTTCCACCAACGAGACGATAAGATGACAATGAATGTTCGCCCGCCTGTTATTGCGCGCATTTAACTATCGCACCAGTGATAATTCACGCTCGGCGCGACTTTTGACCGGCGCCTCCACCTCACCGACTTTAGAACGCGTTATCGTACGATTTTTCACTCGATTATCATAGGCTTGTCAAAGTTGCAGAACCACGCGTGCTGAGGACTGAATAATTAAGAATATTATTATGACGGTCCATAAAGTGACAAGTGAATCTCCCGAGATGCGAATGGACACCTTTCGCAGGCGGGAAGAGAAAAGCGAAAACACAGCCTGCTAAATAATTCTTAATCCAATTACACCGGCGCGACGCAATCTTGCGCTGAACTTCCACGTCTAGACCCAGGACAAAGTTGAAAAGAGCGCAACGTACAAAAGCGTAAAAGGGACACTATAGGAAGTATTCACGGCTAGAGGAGTTGGGCGATTAATGCACGAAACTCGAAATAAGATGCGCATATTGTGAGTAAATGAATGGCACGAAAATGAAAACGAAGGGCGAAAACGAGAGACTCCTCCCATGCGCCGAGGGAGATGCATCGCGAGAAGTTGCAAAAAGAAGAGACACGAATGGAAAATGAGTTTTTAAAATGCTGGTAATTGCGCCGAATGCTGCGAATTTAATATCGTTTAGGGGATGCTTCGCGAGAAGAGGTGCGTTGCGACTATACGTCTCGAGAGAGCTTAATAACTCCAGCCCCCAACGACTGGGTGGGTGAGGGATCTAAAATATTAAAAACTCAAGTGCACTAAACAGGTAAGAGAGAAATATGTCTTAATTTTAGGCATTCATTCGATCATACCTTAGGAAATTACGTTGAAAAAAAAAGGACTCACCTCACAACTGGACTGGTTGATGTTGCTCAGGTTCAGCTTGAACACGCGATCCCTGCAAAACAAAGCAAAAACACAAATTAAATAATGTCAAGTGCATTTCGCAGCCGAGCAGGATAAATGAGGATCCGTTTAAAGTGCCGTTTGTTTATGTAATTTAAATTGGCGAGTCGAGGAGAGGACAAAGAGCAAATTCCGACTGGCTGACCAAATGTGCGTTTGATCGTACACGTAATCGAAAATCGAATCAGGACGAATGTTGAATTGACCTGACCGGTAGTCACAAAGTGTACATCTAGCGTGCGCTGTGCGAGGAGCATTTGACATCTGAAGTTGAGTTAAAGTTGAAGCTTTGAAAGTTGAGCGACAAGCAATGTAATAATAAGAACATTCTTCCGCCTCTTGCTTTGAATGTTTGAATGCTGCACACAACTCACATGCCACGCGATTATTCCTGCTTTTTGTGATGGAGGGAAGGGGCGCGCTTGATTCTTAGGTTCGCAACATGATGCCGCTGCCAGCGTAAACGCTTGTCAGCTCACAATCTCCGCGGAGGCTCGTAGAGGATGCGCGTCAATCCAGCTTAGGCTCGAAGTCGTGCAAAAACGGAGACTTTCGACGAATTTCCGCCATTCTTATGCGCGCAACGCACATAAACGTCGCACCATTGCATACACACATCGCCAAGTCCTGCAGGATGTTTACATGCACGCCTTTCCACCTGGCTGCCCTGCGCGGCGCATATTATTTTTATAAATAATTCACTCGGCGCCGCCTCGTTACACTGCGACCGCGCCGAATGCCAACGCAAAATATTCAAATAATTGAATAAAAGAAACCACCCCCCAATGCGGATGTGCGATGGAAGCCAGCGCAGGCGGTTGTAAAGTGGAATTTTCGGTGAAAGCCCAAAGACGACGGTGACGAGAACGCGAGCCCCCAACGCGCCGAATTTATACTTTCAAATGTACATATCTTATGCGATGTGATGCGATGCAACCCAACACACAAAATACCAACACAAAACATCACTGAAAAGCAGGATGTTAGTTAAAAGTAAAAAAAAAATAAATTTACTTCTATTTAGTACAATTCAGTACAATTCAGTACAATTCACAAGAATTCATGACAATTAGCCGTTCGTCAAGCAGGCACCAAGACTGCTGATGTGAGCCTGCGGCTCGTCCATAGCAGATTTATAGTAAAATATTTTAAAATTCCTCCCCGCCGGCTTTTTGGTTAAACTGCCAGGGCCACATGTGTGATGCGAGGTGTTTTCACGACTTTGGTTAATCCTCCATCATCTCCATCTCACCGCAGGGGGTGGGATAAACCCAGCCAAGGAAGGCAAGGATTTTACGCCCCGCCGCCGCCGGCAAGACAATGCGGATGACAATACCCGAGCGCAGTGAACGTTTTTGACGACGCTCGTAAATATAATAAAAGCAGTCATCGTGTTTAGTGTTTTCTGCGACGGCGGCGCATCAAAGGTGATAAATATTAAGGCGCGCACCCTCTTGGTGATTATATGCTCGCGCCGCCATCGCCATATCATTAACGGTGGAGCACGGTGGCCGTTCGTGTCGACTGTCGATGCTGTGCCGCGGCATTGTTGCGTAATTAAAAGTGACGACAGTCGGCGGAGGTGCCGAAACAATAATACGAAGAGGGGGGGGGGGCGCAGACACGAGACACCCGAAGCGGGTGGCAAAATTGCTTCCACGCCTTCCATGTTCAGTGGGTATAATTGTCGACAAATCTGGCGATAATAGCGAGAGCGAGCGCACGAAGCACGCGGCGCTAATATTAACAAATTTCAAATTTCAGCAAGGACAAAAGACATTTCCGTCGATTTTCGCGGCTGGAATTGAAGTCACCTCCAATGCCGCCCATTCAGACAATACAATCTGCCCGAAGGCGTAAACTTTAATAGTTTTCCGCGTGCGTTTGATATATTTGAACTGTTGTTAATTAGGCGCCCCGCACATCACCGACAGGCGCGCGCGGATAATTGCTCGCCTTCATGCGAAATTACGCGACGTCTTCGGCGGCGGCGAGAGATCCTTGGAGAGGCTGCGCGTCGCTCTGCCTGGCTGTCGGGGCAATAGAATTCGTGCGTTCGTGAGTGCCGCTCGAGCTTTCGAGCTTTCGATTCCGCTCCCAGACCGGCGTGCCAATACATTAATGGAATAATCTTACGAGTTGCCCTGCTACGTGCTGCATTTTAAGATTATACCGACAGTCCGCTGAAGAAGCATCCAAACATCTTGCAGGGACGCCATGCTCTCAAACAACAGCGCCATCTACTAATAACTAGGCCAAAATATATGGAGCTTGCCAAGTTGGTATTAAATTAGTTATAATGGTGGCAATGGAAATGTTTGAAGCTTTTTTTCTTCGCAATATCTGTATATTCCAAATTTGTATGTGGTTTCGACGCCATGAGTGCTTCAGCGAAGGAGTGCACTGCCGAGCTTTGGGTTTCGAGGCCCTTTGGGTTTCGCCGGCATATATGCGAAATTCAGCTACAAAGGAGATGCTAATCTGGTTATATGTTCGACTCGTGACGCGCATGCTAATGGCCGACGTACCCATGGCGCTGTCTGACGCCCGGCGCCTCCACCTTCACGCAAACTTCCCCACCTCGTATTGGCAACCGCGAATTATATTAACACGCCAAGTGCCGTATCATTAAACCGACGATGCTTTCAAGAGATTGTCTCTTTTAATGAACGCCCGCACTTCGCACTCCTAGAGGGCAGCACTGCGGCGAGAAGGAGGCGCTAATTTTATTTGCGAAAGCTTTTGATCGTGCCGAGACCTAGAACTACTGGTTACCAGCACCCAAGAAGCAAGAAGCTTTTAACAGAAATCACGACCGCATCGATCAAGGGCTAGGCGCCTCGGGAGGCGTTAAAGCCGACGCCCCCGAGCAAATGTAGCGTGAAAGTCTGGACCTTTCATAAGAAATTTATTCCTGTCCGCGGACCGCCGAGAGGATTGGAAAATAGGTTAAAAACACCGCCCTGGAAAGGGATTTCAAGGATAGCTTGTTTTTTCCGCAGGCTTTAAAAACGCTGATTTCAAATGGAGTTAGTTAACCGCGAAAAGTTTACAGCATCCCAGATCCTGGCAGCCGGCCAGACATTGGGACCATTTAATTTAAACTCAATAGGACACAAAACGACAAGATATCATTGTGAATGGAGACTTTTGTGGCGGTTAATCGAAACAATGCGACTTGATCATTGGGTAGATTTAGCTAGTGTTGATTTTCAGCCCCCTTAAGGAGCACATTTAGTGTTTTTGTAAGTTTGGCGAAGGTAGATTTAGTAGATTTAGAACGGGTATAAACCGAGCTATTTGGAAAACATTACTTCCGCTCGAGCGTGTCCTTTCAGGACTAAACGCCTTGCTTATCGAGCGCGCTCGCTGCCACCGCAGCGCAAATGGCGAAATTTATAGGAATATTCGATGACATTTCGTTTTATTCCTCTTTGCAGCACCGCGCCAGCAAAAAGAACGCGAAAATGTCGAAAATTCGCTCGGAATTTCAATTTCAATGGCTCCGCCGCCTCCGCAAGTCCTCGGAGCATTCGTCGCATCGATATCTCAATGTGTATCACTTTTAAATACACATTATAGTCGAGGTATAAATCGCTAAAGACATAAATCATGAAATGTGCCCCGACTCGAAGGACCAACAGAAAAAAGGCCGTATAGCACAATGCTCTATGCTCTTACCCCTTAATGCGTTTATGATGCCGGTGTGTAGCTCTTGGCGTATACAGGCGATTGAAATGTTGTTTATTTTCGATTGCAATTTGATCAAATAAATGGGCCGCGATTTGTATCAATAGCCGGGGCTAGAAATTACGCGCTGGTCGGCGCAAGCCGGAAATTTCAAACATTTCGACTATTGTCCCACGATGATTGTGTTTGTTTTAGATGTGATCTGCTTCGCTTAGCTGCGCCAGATCCGCGTCCTATACCTATACTAATAACTCTGCAACCTGATTCGGTTGCAGGCATCGGGAATGTTTGTGTTTGTTTGCCAGCGACTGATTGTTGTTATTGTAAATGTTTAGAACCCCACGGTGCGACGCGCCGGAGCGCGCAATGGACAATTGACAGGAATAGGGGGTTTCAAAGCGTCCGGGTGGTCCAAGGAGACAAAGCGTCCATTTGAGCGATTAGCGGATTGCCTCTGCCGTCAAACGGCACACGAAGGGAACCATGAATACCGAATGCAGAATATCTGCTATAGATTTCATTAAGTAGATTGTATCATAATCATATCCTTTGTAGGGAGTTGTAGGGAATTGTAAGCAGAAACGGTATTTTTATTCTAAAACAAGTCGTTTTCACGCTGAAAATGTGCATCCTGTCATGGTCGGTAAAAGGGATACTTGTAAACATTGATAGAGGATGTAAGGAGCGACACTGCTATGGAAACGAGGAAACAGGGGATACACCACTGGGGCAGACGACATTGTCCATAAAAATCTAATCCTATTAACTGGCTGCCTTCGCCAGGACATATAGAGTGCGCCAGAGTGACGCCCAGCGACCAATTTTCTTCTTCCGCCAGTCAACATCGAAAATTACATCGCAGAAAGACGAAGCCATTTGTCTGTTTGCGCACTAGATTGAAACCATCATGCAGAGGAAAACTTTGCCATATCTTAATTGCGCTCCTTCATATTTTGTTTTTCAGCATTGGTCCCAATGCAAACAAACAGATTGGCAGTCCCAAAGTTTTGGTGTGTAATCGCCTGCATATATGGCGTATTTTATCATCCACATCCACTATCCGAAATACTACATAAATATTTATCTCTATTTCCCTGGCTATAGTATTTTTTCGCGCTACAGTCGCAAAACAATAAAATAACGTATGGATTGTGTCCGTGGGGCCGGAACGCATGTCGACGGTGAAAAATCGCAGCGCGGCGAGCAAAAGTTTGCGATGCGGCGAAGCAACCGCAGGCCGAAAAAGACGCACCGGATGCCGTCCGGACAGCAAGATAAATAAGCATTCTAAAAACGGTTAACTGTGTATATTCCAGCAAACGCCCGCGCTCTGAAGAAAAAGCGATGGTCGGTGGGCAGTGCTAGTCAAGCTCATCAACAACTGACAAACAGGAGTTTATGTATTTTAATCGTTGGTCCTTCCAACCGGAGCGAGCACAAGCGAGACAAAAGAAGGGAGAAATCGTCGCCTTCCAAGCTCGTCGCCTCGTCTCCGTACTGGGCATGATAAAAGAAACTTTATATCACTTTGGAAAGTAAGTAGCTCAACTCGCTTGGACTTGGAAGCCGTGGAAGGAAAAAATGCAACTTCTCCGGATTGACTGGTCCTGGCCTCCTGGTGCTGGCTTTTCTTTCGTTGCGGGAGCGACACAGGCGCCGAGGTTGTATCGTGGCCGCCATCATCAATCATTCCTTATCGGTAGTTTTCTGGCCAGAGAGGGTGTGGAGCCCTGGGTAAGTCCATCATTAGTTTCCTATCAGCGCAAGCGGACCCTTTGCTTCCACGCCGCTCACTCTTCGTCTCTTCATCGCCGCCGCCCGGCCTGCATGGATTCATCTTTTCATCTCTTCATCAGTCTTCACTCGTCCACTCATGTTGGACGCGTGTGCCCCAACATCGGAATCGCGCGGGCATCGCGGGATTATGCACTGTTAATATGTTAATATCGCTAATCCCAATTGTTAACAATCACTTGAGCGTGTTTATTGCGAGAACGGGAGATAAACGCGGCACGTGGACCTGGACCCTGATGCGTCCCGAGCGGACGGATAACGAAGGGTTTTGGCCACGCGTCAGCCGTCCGGGTGACGATAGGCCCCCAAATCCTGCCGGCCAGAGAGAGAGCTCGCCGTAAAGCGCATTATAAACACGAACCCGACGGCGTCCAGGGATTTAAATCTTTTTCAATGACTTGATTCAATTTCATCCGACCTCGGTGGTGGTGGGCAGGAATAATCAAGCTGTTGCCAACTGCGGAAAAACGGGTGAAAAACAAGCCCATTTTTACCGGAACCCAGTTAACACCCAATATCACAAGATCACAGCTCTATATAAATAAATGGTTAGTTAAGCTTAGAGCTTCTGCAATCTCTGGTCGGAGATCCGTTTAGTTTTGGCTGCTCGGTTTGGCTCGAAATTTGATGTAAGATAACCGGTTGTAATCGCGCCCGGCGTAATCTAATGATTTCCGGACCACGTGATTTCAGTTAGGTAATGCAATAACGTCGACCGTCGGCTGCTTAGAGTAGTTGGCTACGTTACCGTGGACGTATCTAAGGACAGGTCGAGCTATACAACTGCAGGGCTGAAGGTAGGTGTGTGTGCAATTTGGCGCAATATCCACAAAAGGCACTGAGCCGAGAGACTTATCTGCCCATCACGTTGATAACCACGTATTAATTACCATCCACTAGCTACACATCTCCCTTCCAGCTTACAACAACCAAAGTATCCCAGGAGGCTGGAACCGTGGAGATTCGCAACATTCCAAAACTACTGGCGCAGAAAGAAATAATAAATTGCTTGTTTCCTCGTGTACAGCGATGAATAATTGGCAATGTGGCAAGAAACTCAGATGGCTGGTCTATGTCTAGGTCTAGACCTCTAGATCTAGAAGTAGAATGGCAAAAAGCTTTGCCCTAAAAAGGGCAATATTTATTCGCGTTAATCGAGCGTTGAGACATATTTTAATGCGTCGTCTGCGCGCTTCCTGGGGACCGAGAGTGCGCTACGGAATCCACCCCTCAGATGACTTCCACGAGGGACATAACTAATGGTCCCACTTCCCATGACTTTCCATGTCTCCGCAAGTCCCCGCATAGGACTTCACGGAGCGTGACGCATTTTTGTTTTCCGCGAGGCGGCCAACGAGGCCTGCAACCCTCACGACCCGGCCAAGGTTACAATTCAAGTTAAAGATATTACGCCACTCTGGCCGCCGATAACCAAGCATAACAGTGCGTAAATGGTGGTAACTGACAGAATGGAGTTTATACGTTCACAATATTGTAGGCATTCCTATTAAAGTGCTGCGCCTACGAATTTGCGGAGGGCGCGTTACAATACAGACACAATTAAAATATATCAGCGAGCTAACGGTCCATGGCGAAGGCTAACTCTGGTTTCGAGGAAATTTCGTCAAACTCTCCAAAAATGATATAAAATGAATTTTGATGCAAGGGCGTGCTGGTTTTTTTTCATCACTTCTTATAGCACACTCTGTCGTGTGCTAAACTGTTCGGAAAAAATCATCATCCCGTACTTGCATCCAAAATAACACAAAATATAGTTGACATCCATCGTGTTATCCATTGTTCCTCTGTTCTGTTTGTTTTTTCAAGTTGGAGTGTTGTTTCTTGATTTCTGTTTGCAGTATGACGTGCCCTCGTGTGCAATCAACGTGTGTGCAAGATGAACTGGCTGGGGAAGGGGAAAGGGGCAAATGAACAACGTGCGCGCCAACAAATTTAATGAAATACGCATTCCAGACACGAACAACCGACATTAATAAAAGCGTAAAGAGGGGTGCTGGTGGCTGCCCGTCCGCTCCGACCCACTGGGCACGTGTTTACATTACACACCCGACTATAATATTGAATCATTATGATAACAATCAGAATCGAAGAATTATGAACACCGCGGAATGGGCCAGATTTGCTCGCGAAAAAGGTGGTAAGTGTAATTAAAGCTTAATTAAATCTGATGGTGATCAGAAGCAGTCCCGATTTATGATATTATCCGCGAGCTGAAGAATAAGTTAATATTTCCACTGGATTGCGATTAGTTAAGGTTGGCGGCGGCTTCTAAGGAAGCAAAGGAGTTGAGTTCAAGGGGTCCAGGAGGGTCTCTGCTGATCCCACACCAAGTTTATAGATATGTCTGCACCAGCTTGCCGCGCGCCCGGATCGAAGAAGGGCAAAGTTTCACCCTATCGTTCCGATCGCTGATTCAGGCATCCCTCGCGCATGCACTATGTAGGTACTAGGTGATGAGGAAAGTCCAACGGATCACGGAGCGCGTTGTAATCCCCCAAAGTGAGTGTTCGCAGGCTTGTGCTGCCAAGCAATACACCCTGTGCCAGTCGGCGAGTGTTGGTAGTTAGTTGGAAATGCCTGCCACCCCACCCCAACACGTTTAATAAGATTATATTATCGACACGCCGAAATGCTCGGAATAAAGGCGCTGATTTTCTGCAGTGTCACACGAAACATTACGATTTGCGACGCGCATTGTGCGCAGTGCACGCATTCAATGTATTCTAATTTGGCGGCCTGCTGATGGGGCCCCCGTGTCGATATAAAGGCTTTAATGAATGCCCCAACCTCGGCGGCAGCCGCATGGTGGGATGCGACGTCGCATTATCTGAAAGTTTTATTCAACGACATGTGCAGCGAGCAATCTCGACAAAACTGAATTATCCTTCTTCCATTCGACGCACGCCCGGCAATGCATCAACTCAAACTGGAATGTCATTGCATTAATTCGACTAGCGACCCAGATTTTAAATCCACTTGCGTTTGAACACCAGAACACCACGCAGACCTCCGGGGCCTGACAACTGATGCTCTATCAGCTCCTCCAGCTCCCTCCATTATAGACTAGATAATCCAACGTTAATGAATGAATTAATAATTTTATGCTCTACTCCTAAGGTGCTCACTACTCAGGTCCTCAGGTATATATGGTTGGGATAGCATTAACTTGCTAATTTAATGAACTCCATACTATGTTAGCATCCTCGTTCGAGCGTTGTAATTGTACCTAGATAGATTTGGAGTGGAGTGGAGCGGGGTAAGCCATCTGCGGGAACTGAGCAAAAATGCCACCCGAGAGCTTGCCACTCCAAGTGGGAATTTGGGACAAGAGAACGGACCAGTAGAGGAACTATGGCACTAGTAACGGCAATAATGCTAGTCCTTGTTGTCTAACCGGAGCGCGTATCCATCAATTAAGGTACACACAGAGGAGACGTGTGAATCGTGTCTTCCCGCAGGACCATCGCAACTGTCTACTAGCCTCCTAGGAGTCGGAACCTGGGTCCTAGAAGAGTAGAAGCAACCCGGATTTCGTACTTCGCACTACACCCCTCAGGAGGAAACAAATATAATTTTCCCCCTTCCTTTCCTACCTGTTCCAACTGCCAGCCCCTCGGGTTCTCAGCTTAACGACGCACTAGCCCAGGTGCATGGGGGGGGCTAGCTGCATCAGTTTTTTGCTCACGTCCAGCTTTGAGCTTCGGAGCTTTCCACTCGCACATATTCGCTCTGGTGCTCCCAAAAAGCGTCTAAAGACGGCGCATCAGCGTACGTGAGGGGTATAGGGTTACCAATTACAAGTCTCCGCGGCTAATATAATTAGCGTCATTACGTTGTCCTGCGCTACCGCCGGGCCTTGACTACGCGCTGTAATGATGCGGAGATGCAGGCCGCATGCATGCTGCAAAACTTTCCACGTCCTCCACGCTCAGCCCTGTGATCCGCTTCCTCATCATGATGCTGCAGTGCAACCAATCCTCCCAACAACGTAGGGAATACAAGAAGCATAATTTTAGCAAGTCAGCATCTCCCAACAGAACAATGAGGAATATATTTCCTAAATATGTAAAGTCCCCGAGTCTCCGAATTCACTCCATATTCCACAATTCCACTTCCTACAGCAAAGGAAATTGCGATTGAAACCTCACCGTTCTGATCGAACTAATTCCGTTATCACACAAGTCGTTGGAAATTAAGCTACATGCGACATCAAAGGTGTCAAAGCTCATCAAAGCGTTCCCCCAGTACCCAGTCAAATAGCTCAACATCCATAGACGTTACCTATACCCATGGATTATACTCCACGTACCACTTATCCAATGTTTGACGTCTGGGAATGGTATTAGCTAAGGAAGCGGATGAAAAATCGCATTTGCAGTGTTCTCTTCTACAGACCCTCCAACATTTAGCAGTTGGAAGGATGTGCCTACTGTGGATACTAGATATTCGGGAATATCAGGAATGGCAGTCACGTGAGCCGACGGTAAGCAACGTTGCATTCGTGGGGAGGGCTCTCGAGACAACATTGCTAATTGCATTGGTTTACGCTCCCAGCGCGTGCAGGTCCTGCGAGCGACAGCGACGGGCGCAACACACCCGACGGGAATTCGGAAGCAGTCACAACAAGACGAAACCGTGGGAATAAAATAAGAAAAACAAGCAGAGACTAAACAAGAGGAAAAAGTGCTGAAAAACACTTTTAAAACTACATACATATTTCATGCAGCAGTATTGCGATACATCCATAAACTATTTTTAAAAGCGCCCAGCATGCAAAATGCAAATCGTAATGATAACGTGGCTAGGAATTAGAAGAGGTTTTACGATTATGTGTCAATAATCTCCACAAACGTAGAGGCGTAAAAATTAAACCGTTGCACGATCCTCCCTCTCTCGTACGACGAAGAGGGCACTTAAAATTTCAATGTTTCAGAACGTGCGCGCCTCCACCATACTAACGCCAAATGGGAACGTTCCGCACGTATAAAGATCACTAATTAGTGCAATTTTAAGGTCAGTTTAACGTGATTGCGCCTTTTTTGTGTGCTTGATGTAACGAGCGTTGCTCTATAATTAGTGCCGAAATTTTATATCACAAGGGTTTTGAATTGCGCCAACGTGATGCCTGTTAGCAGCACGTGGTGAAAACATTTATTTCTAAGCAGTGTTTTAACGTGGAACACGTTTTACCAAGGTAGGGAGACATACCCTACTGATTTTTTTTTCAATGCGCTTCCAAACTTAACCTTTCCTCAGATTGCTTGCTCCCTTGGCATATCGCCGAACACACAACAAACACGATTAAATATTAATTCGACGTTAAATTGTCGAGGAGGCGAAGCGATTTTTTCGTGCGCGCCACTTTACGACAGCCAGGAAGAAAAGCGAGCGCATAAACATAAACGAACGTGTGCGCTCATTCGTCCGCGCGATCGCGTTTTTGTTTGCCCGCACGAAAGCCGCCGCCGCGCCGCCGCCGACACGCCAGGTGGGGTAGGTAATCTGCGTCAAGGATCAAATCAACCGTGAACGACATATCGACACACGCCAACCCAACAAGATCGAGCCACACGGTCGAGACAGCGTGAGAAGATTGAAAAAGTTCAAATTAACGTAGATGGCGTTACGCGCTGCCACCAAAAGATAGGTTATTCTTGATTGCGTCCTATGTATAGGGGCGTCGGGCATAATTTTGTGAATATATCACGAGTGTCGGTTATCTCATCATTATTATTTCCAATTATATTTTAATTAAGGTTCGATTGCTGTGAAATTGCAAAATATTCGCCGAGTGGCGGTGCGCACAACGTGTGGCATGTGTGCGTGGGTTCTTTGTTTTGATTAGGTCGCTATGGAAACGGCCGATTTAATAGCCGTTAATTTACTTTTATAATCGCCGCAAAACTGGGCGCGAATTGGAAACTCTCCGCGCGTGTGGAGTTTACTAGCGTCGGAAGTCGTTTCTAATAAATGCAGCAATTTTCGCGTTTAACTACCCTCTCGACAGAGAGGTGAAAATAAATCATCGGCGAGCTGTAAAATTCTAATGCGTTGAGTGTGGAAGGTCATAATCGTAAAAAATCAGGCGCCTCCACCTTAAGAGAGGCAAAGTATCCAATATATTGTAGTGGATAACTTCTCTAGCATAACGCGCTGCGATGCGAATTTGTAATCAAGCACTACTTAATTATGCAATTTGCCGTCGCATAATGAGATTTATTCTGCCACCTCATCACAGCACAAAGGTCGCCAAATGAATGCTAAGCCCCCCTCACCGAATGAAGGCATTTTCTTCGCTTCCGCTGTGCCTTCTGGGCCAGTTCGATGCGATTAAAATTAAAGCGGGCAAAACACTGACAGATGTTACGTCGTTGGCGCTTCGAGGCGAGTCGTGCGTTATTCACGCAGCCGCTTGAAATATTAACAATATTGATCCGAGAGTCAACACAACGCAAGCGTGTAATTAACGCCGCGCCACACACAACAGGGCCCGCTCAGCGAGCGCGCCCTGCAATGCGATGGTCTAAACGCGAGTAATAAATAATGGAAAGGTTCGAGGGAGGGTTAACACCCTCCACCCACTCTGGGCTGGGAACTGGAATCTTGCACATGCCCGAGACCTGCTGAAAGCAGAAATCGTCGAGTAGATCTACGGTTTTATTTCTGGGGTCAGGTTAGGTCCCCACTAGGAAGAAAAAAAACAATATTACTGTGGGAGAATACTCCATCGGGGAACTTTGGGGCCCCGAAGCTTGCTTTATTGTGCTTGAAACTGAACGCGGGCGATCAGCAGATAGCACCAAAGTAAACTCGACGAAAAGCGATAGCCACCCCCTCGAGTAGAGGTGTGTGAGGTGCCTTCCTTTCAAATTTCCGGCGCCCCGAAATGGTAATGGCCAATAATGTAACTAACCCTTAACCAATCCCAAATGTAGATCGATCTTAAAGGTTCTTGCTGTGGTTCCGATTATTTTTTCGACATTATCGAAACATCTGCAACTGAAACCCATGGCGTGCAACATCATGGGAAAAAATAAGTGGATTATCAGAGGAATTCTCGACTTCCATGTCGTATGGTTTATGGTAGTACTACCTATATCCAATTATCATAACATAAAACATATACTTGCAGTTATAATAGTTTTGGTTGAGCAAACACGCGAGGGGGGCGCTAAATTTAGGCCACAGTTTACCCCCTTCCCCCTGCGGAGTTTGCGTGCGCGGCGAAATCAGGAAATTAAAAAAATGAAGCTTTTTTGAATTCACACTCCCCGAGACTTTTAGCGCTGATGAGAAATGCCCGCGACGTGATGACGACTGGGTGGTCCGAGGAGTGCCCCCAATGTGTGCATGGGGTATATGCATGGGGGCTGAAGTGCGCGTTCATAATTCATTTAAAATTGCGGCCCCGCGTCAAACGGTTCGCGTGCGGCGCGAACGTAATTTCATCTAATTGAGAAAACAATGTTGGTATCAAAACATTCTGTTAGAGCGTCATTCCGGGGCCAGTACGACAAACACGCACCCGCAAAGGAAACGCCAAAAAGTGCGGCCCTCTTTTCGACGAGCGTGGCCAAAAAAAAAAACCCGTAGAATGGAACAATATTTGCTTAACTTTAAAATATCATATTTCAAGTCGCGCTGGCTTGCGTCCTAACTAAATGTACCCTCATCTTCTTCATCCCGCCCTTCTTGTTTGTACTTCACATTTGCTGTATTCCGTCTCCGCGTGGGCTTGTATTTATTTTATGATTTAATTAATGTAAAAGTTCGCCGGGTGGAAAAAATCGTCGGCTGTATTAGGAGAGCCCCAGCGCCGGTTAGTTATTTAAGACATGGAAGGCGACACGAAGGACACAAACGACATGAAAGACATGAAACCAACCCCTCGGCGGAGTGGCAGGCAGCATGGCGGCCCGTGTTTTGACAATGCGTCACATGTAACCGAACCGGCGGCGGCGGCGACGGCGTGCAATCACGAACTTTATTTTTTATATTACGATTATTACTCGCTGCGCAGTCCTAAGCAGCCCTTCCAAGCGAAAGGAACTGTATTTAGGGGACGCCCGACTGAGGGTGGCACGCGACCCTTTGGGGCATATGTTTTCGACATGTTTCTCCTCTATCCTAAACTATTGCTGCTATTTTCAATCTGCACGAAGTACAACAGCAAACAAGCTTTACAGTTAATTAAAATTAACAGTTAGATATGATAACGAGCATCTGAGGACCAAGGCCACAAAGTCATTTAAAAAAAAGAAAGAAATTTGGACGACATAGCGGAAAGCCTCCATAGTAAAACATGGGTTCGATCCCAAATTTTGGGTATGCTAAAAAAAATATATGTTGTTCTTTGTGAAAAGTTACACTTATGAGATTTTTTTGCGATTTTTTAAACGACTCCTTAACGGTTTTTAAAAATAGCAAAGTTTCAAAAACCGCTTGTAGTGTGACTCATCGCAAACTTTGTCATTTTATTTTGACCGTTTGGAGGCTTCAAAAATATCGCAAAAAAATCTCAGCCTACTACTGAGTCTATTCTTAATAGTTCTTAATAACCGATTGGGATTAGAAGAAAACTGTTTTCGGGTTTTTGCGATTCTCGCTAGAACTTTTCCCAGGCTGGTTATGAGAAGCTTTTTGAAATTGACCAAAAAAAGACTGACATTCCGTGTGTAGAGTGTGGAGTGTGGTGCGAGGTCGAGTGGGTAAAAAAAAAGTTTGAAGAGACATAGCCGAGAGGTGTGAAATGCGTGGTTCCTTTCATCAGTCGCCAAGGTGTGAAAATCGTCGGCGACGACCGGCACTCCGGGCTTTGTTTCCCCTCGTCGCGCCCTCCAACCCCCCATACTCGACGGTGGCGGTCGTGCACGGGGCATGAATGAACGAATGGCGAGCGTATTGTGAATATATGCCCCGGTCGTACACGCGCGCGATATCACCCCTTTTATTTGCACATCGGATGGAATCGGCGCAAAACGCTGCCCGCGTTTCCGCCGCAGGAAAAAATGAACACAGAATTAAAACAGTGACCGTAAAAAGTTAAAAATTACCCCACCATCAACGCATACTCTAGAAAAATCTGTTTTTTCCTGGTTGATATTTTAAAAGTAAAATTGCGTGATTTCATAAAGGCTTCTTGTTGTAATGACACTTGGTATAAGAAATTGTTTATTTCTTAAGAAGAGCGTGTAATAATACGTCGCGTAAGCGCCGAAAACCGGCCGACGATCAATCATCGACGCAGGGCGTTGTGGGGAGGTGGGGTGGTGGTGGTGGTGGCGCGCGAAGGCGTTTTGCCCGATCATCGCGTCGTCATTAATAACGACAACATCATCAAAGTGATTACAAAGCGAGCGAACGCGTTAATTTTTTCGTCGGGCTCGAACACCGCCCCCCGGACGCAGATTACACCCCCACAGCGACGGGAAGTAACAAACTGTTTTTCCTCTGTGTGCCCCCGCCGTCGCCAGTATTTTGTTATCAATTTTCCACGCCGCAGGACACAACGCCATGGAGAAAATGGGCGAGATTTGGTAAAATGTTGTACTTACATTGCGCCCACATACAACGCGTCCCTCTTGATGTCCAAGTGGAAGGTCCGATAGTAGAGCATTCCGCAGGCGAACTCTCTGACATGATCTGCAAGCAAAAATGGAGAGGGCGAATTGTTAGAGAGAAGCACTTGGGTATAAATTACACATGTTACGCACACGCCGGGCACGCGCTGGATTTAATAACGCTGCGGAGGCATTGGCGATTAAGCGCAATAAAAGTGCGCGAATAAAATGAAAAAGGCATAAATATCAGTTGCGTGCGACCGGCAGCGGACCGCAGAATGTAATATCCGTGAGGAGGCGGCAACATCGACAGCCACACGCTTCTGCACCCCACATCGTCGGATAACAATGACATTGGTTGCCCGGCCACGATTATTTAGGGATTTAGGATGAGGTTGAGGTCTTCATAGAGGATGTGAATTGCAGGGGTGATTACCACCCTCAAACTGCACAAAACTATACCACAGAATATCGTAACTAAATTTTCACAGGATATTCATGGGAAACTTATTTCTACATATGTATTATCAATGTTATATTATTCCTAATCTTTTAAAAATTACTTGGTTGATTTTCAATGGCTGGTTAAGGGCAACGCTTCCTAACCTCATTCTCCTTGGGAACATTCAAGAAATCAATGAACCCTCAGCGAGCTTTTAAAATAAATTGGCGAACCATTATAAAATTATAGGGTTTGAAGCTATTTAAAGTTCGTCTTTAAGTGTTTTCATAGAACAATCCTTAAACGGATCATGGTACTGAATTTTTTAATTGTTTAAAACTTGATATAAAAATATAAACTAAAAAGCCCAAGCGAACTTTTGGAAAATATTGGCGAACCAATATAAAATTATAGGATTTGAAACTATTTAAAGTTCTTCTTTAAGTGTTTTCATAGAACAATCTTTAAACAGATCATGGTACTGAATTTTTTAATTGTTTAAGACTTGATGCAAAAATATAGATAAAAAGCGTACTTAATAAACCAACGAACCCCTAGTGACCTTTTAGAATAAATTGGCAAACCAATATAAATTATAGGATTTGAAACTATTTAAAGTTCTTCTTTAAGTGTTTTCATAGAACAATCTTTAAACAGATCATGGTACTGAATTTTTTAATTGTTTAAAACTTGATGCAAAAATATAGATAAAAAGCGTACTTAATAAACCAACGAACCCCTAGTGAACTTTTAGAATAAATTGGCAAACCAATATAAATTATAGGATTTGAAACTATTTAAAGTTCTTCTTTAAATGCTTTAATAGAACAATCCTTAAACGGATCATGGTACTGATTTTTTACATTGTTTAAAACTTGATACAAAAATATTGATAAAAAGAGTCCTTATTCAATGTCCTAAAATAATCGCATCATAAAAATAGAAATAGAAAAATAAGAATAGATTGAGGTCCGACATTAATTCTCCAATTTATTTTTCATTTCCTATCGAGTCATTCATTCCGCTTTCCCTCATCGTCCACGCTCGGCGCGCGCGTTTAGCACGACGTAGTATTTTTCCAGGTATTTTATTCCCCTACTACGGTGGGTAATAGCAGGTAATTACCGTCGAAAAATTGTCTCGACGATGAGCAGCCAGCCCGCTTATAAGCTTTAGCTTCGGTCGGTCGGGCGCGCTTATTTCGAGCCGTCGGATCGAGTCGGCCAGACGTCCATCAAACTGACACAAGACGCAATCCAGGGAGAAACCAGTGGAAGGGTGGAGGGAGTAAATCGTGGGAGACAATCGTGCACGCGATCAGGAATATAAAGTTCACTGTGACCTACAATAAAACTAAGTCTCTATTATCTTCATCCTAAATCTTAAAAAAATGACTCCAGGTTATTACAGAACATTACATATTTAGACATTTTAGCATTGGACTAAGTTCGGGGGCATTCCGGGAATATCCAGCACGTGTATCCGATATTACGCCCAGATAATAAAATAATTAACGAGCAATTAAAAACCGGATTACACGATTAGCTTCGAAATACATTTCCACGCCGCGCTCGAAGTGGGAGGCTGAATTTTGTCCGCATCACGTCCTCGACCCACCCCTATAAATGAATTAAATGATAAGAGATAAAAACTTTCTTTTTCTCTTCCAGTTTTGTTTCAACTTTACGCCGAAAACTTTTTCGCCCCTGCGCATTTTTTTTGCGGGGCTGTGCCTTAAGTGGCGACTTAATATCAACACGTTGTCCTGCAGGGCGCAAGATTTCGTTATCTCCCGATGAAGTTTTAACGAGTTTTGCGCTGTACGGGCGGGAATTTACGATTGTCGACGAAGACCGAGCGGGGAGGGGTGAAGATTTATAAGGTATAAATCAAGAATTTCCCACTTTGGGATGCCGCTCGCTGGAATGCATTAACGGTATTTTGGCCGATGGTCAGGATGCTACCAACTATTCGCCACCCGTCCAGCAAGCACGACGCATTTCCTGCGCGCCCGGAATGGTGGAAATTGTAATCTACGTTTCAAATTGTTGCAAGTTGCAAACCGACCACCAAACCCAGCAATCCCAAAGCCAACCGACAGGATACTCATTTCCATACTCTACTTGCAAACACCCATTTTAATAATGACTTCATTTTGCTTGTTATCAATGATACGCATGCGAAAAGATTCCAATGTGTCATAATCCAGTTGCATATTGAATTAATGGCCAACAAGCATGACATAATGTCCAGGTCCACTTCATTCCTCGCATGATACAACGATATTACTGAGATTATTATAAATTGAAAGTAATTTTTTTCCGGTCGTTATTTCCTTCGTAGAGGCAAAAAAACAGCTCTGGCTATCAAGTTACTCATGCATCGCTTAAATATGCACCTCGTTTCCTTTGATATAATTTAGAGCGACGCATGTTCAGCCGGCGCATGAACCCAACCTTAGCAAGCACAATAATTACGATTGCCAGTGTGTGTGCGCGCGCGCTGAAGGTGGAAGCAGGCAGCGGATGGAAATGGATGCAAATGTGTTTGTTGGTCATGGCGCTTGTTAGACGTGCAATCATGCGATATTTGCATCCATTTCGAGAATGTGCACTCGAGCCCAAAGGTGGAAAGATAACAGGCGCGCACGCGAACTTCATCCAATCACTGCGGCGACGTTGTAACACAACAAAATTAGCCCTTAGCCCACTCAAACGGACCGGTGCACTGCTGTGGGGTTAGGTCAAAGTAAAATCAAGACAAGTAGAAATTTAATTTCGCTTCGAAATGAAAATCGCCTTTTAATAGACACGCATAAAAGTGCGCGGAAATGATTATGCTCATTTGCCCCTCATCCTCAACTTGTTTTTCCACAGAAGGTCCGACAATCATGCGCTATTAAATTACCAACAATACCCACTTGCTTGTGTGAATCTCTCCCGGAGTCGTAGGGCATGGCATGGGAAGGCATTTTGCGCAAAAGTTATAATTTCACTTTAATCTACGAGCCGTAAAGTAATAATAAACCATTATTATTAAAGCGCGGTGGTCGGGGGGGCACGCGAAATGGGAAATTGCAGTGCGCTCGGCGGGTCGGCAGCTCTCGCCGAGGGGATAATGGTCCAATTTCGCCGCAAATATACAAACAAGTTTATTATAATATGCACGCGCGTGCAGGCCCACTATTTTCTGCGCTTCGCTGCAGTTAGTATCGGTATCAGCCAGTTGAGGGCGGGGCGGCGGCAGGTATTAGACGATATTAACCCTCAGAAGCCAACGAGCTTGTAATATTCACGATCATGATATTGGATTGTAGATGGGTGAATGAAAAACAGAAAAATGTCTTCTGATCCATTAGAACAACTCTTCATATAATTCCAATTTTGAGGTCACCTTTGTTACCCCTCCACGACTCCAACCTAAATTACAAGGTGTTCTAACGTGACATCAATGGAGGTAAGAGACGTGGATCCGAAAAAAAATTAACGTCCCATATTTTCATCTGTTCCATAAGAATGACCAACAACTCTCCAGATCATTCTAATTCTGAAGTCACCACTTATACCCCTCCTCGACTCCAACCTCAATTACAATTAGATGTGACGTTCCATTTGTGTGCTTCCCATTCCTTCTTCAGTTTGATTGGAATGATCAGCATCATTCCAAATCATTCTAATTCTGAGGTCACTTCCGTTACCCCTCCACAACTCCATCCTCAATAAGAATAAGGTATTCTATCGTGACATCTTGGAGGTTGGAGGCGTGGATCCAAAAATTGACATCACATTTGTGGGTTTCCTATATTATTTTCAGTTCCATTAGAATGATCAACAACTCTCCAGATCATTCTAATTCTGAAGTCACCATTGATACCCCTCCTCGACTCCAACCTCAATTTAAAAAAGGTATTCTATCGTGATGTTCTTGGATGTTAGAGACCGAGATCCGAAAAAAAAACTGACATCCCATTTGTGCGTTCCCCATATCTTCATCTGTTCCATTAGAATGATCAACATCTCTCCAAATCATTCTAATTCTGAGGTCACTTCCGTTACCCCTTCACGACTCCATCCTCAATTAGGATATGGTATTCTATAGTGACATTTTGGAGGTTGGAAACGTGGATCCGAAAATTGACGTCCCATTTGTGGGTTTCCTATAATATATTCAGTTCCATTAGAACGATCAACAACTCTCCAGATCAATCCAATTCTGAAGCCACTTTTTGTTTACCCTCCACACTGTAACCTGAATTAGAATAAGGCATTCTATCGTGACGGCACTGTAGTGTTGGAGTCGTGGATCCGAAAAAATATCCGACGCCCCATTAAAATTATCTTTAGATTATTCTTGATGAAATGACGACATATTTTGTGTGTCTCCCATATTTTCTTCTGCCCCATTAGAATGCTGATCAACAACTCTCCAGGTCATTCTTATTCTAAAGTCATCTTTTGTTTACCAACTACGACCCTAATCTCAATCAGAATGCCCTATAAGAAGACTTTGCAAATCATTACTTTACCTCCCGCCTACTTGATCACATGTGAAAATGTAATTCAGCTCATTATATTAAAAGCTCCTAATAACACGTTTGCTCCGGAGCAAAGCAACCCCTCACGTGAAA
>JARJDQ010024889.1:0-12590 GCA_030264215.1 Geostiba sp. GC000077
TGCGCCTCTCAATTCTACAGAACTTTTATTAACTTAGTTTTTTCAAGTTGACAATCACAATATTTCTATACAAAAAACTGAGTTTCGAATTTAACTTGGGACACCCGGTATAGGCACCATGTGCATAGAGTGTGGAGCAATATATGTATAGTCGTGCGGTCGATATTCACTTTCCACCTCGCACACCTCGACGCTCGCCACTCTATGGAATACATGCGCTAGGGGTGCATTGTGCACAAGGTGTAACTGGGGATGATATAGTTATAGATAAATGAAGGGGTGTGCTGCGCGATGCACACGATGCAAACAATGCATGATTCACTACGACCCCGCTTGTTTCAGCTAGTAACCAGTGAACTAATGAGGTTGTTGCTACTATAAAACTCTGCACCCTAAGGACTAGGTGGGAGCACTATACAACTCACTGACGTCATTACAATGATTATTAAATGAAGTCAGAAGATTTGACGACAACCACTACTATATCACTTGGAGTAGTCTAAATTGGAACTATAGTATTATTAAAAACTGATGAATGTGTCGACCCTCTACTCCAAGCAGGAAGTTATGTGGGCATCACTGCTATCAGCATTAATTACTAGGACAGCAGACACGACGAGGCGTCAAGCTTCCTCTTGCACCCACACCAGTCACCATCCATTTTCTCATCACCACTGTCATGCCATAGAGTAAACGTTTCTATAACGGGAGTGACGATTGCTAAGCAGAATGTGCTATCAACGATTGGTGTATATGTAGTAGGATGACACTATGATGTGACGTCACGCCATTCACTGATAGCGCAGCGTGGAGTGGAGAACGGAACAAGGATGAGAGTTGCAAGTTCATTGCACCCGGGGACACCCAACATCCAACTGCAAAATACGAGTTTCAAGTCGCGAATATGAGCACAATGAATATGAGCGCGCAAAACTGTGCAAACACGAAACTGCAACTTACACTACACAATTACAATACGGAGAGTCCTACCTATACAGATTTTATAGAGGAAAGTATAGCGCTCGAATATGACTGTACAAGTAGACCATTGTTCATTAAGTATGGAATGGCCCTTACTGACAATTGAAAACAACCTCCTACATGCCTCCAGACACCTTAGTAAACGGACATTAATAATATTCAATACCACACACCACACAACCAAAACAATATGCACGATCTTTGGTTAGCAGCCTTTCCGCGGGCTCAAAATACAAATGCGCCATTTTGGTTCCAATAGAATAATTCGTCAAAAACTCACTTTTTCACCACGAGAATTTCGAGAGGGTTTTGGGAAGGAATTTTGGGAGGACCAAAAGTTATGGGCGTCTTTTTCTCAAGTTAAATGGAGAATGTATGGATGGGTGGGAAAAAGAAGAGAACAACACTCTGGACGTCTACTTTGATTACCGAGCACCTACAGTTTTTCCGATCGTAGGAGATGCACTGAAGAACAAGAAATTATGTGATATTCTGCTCTCCAAGCATTCAATTCACTTTGTGTATTATTGCAGGTATTGCAACACTTTGTATACTTTGCTCGGCAAACACGCCTAGGAGAAACCTAGCTAGTTTTAGATGGATTTAGATGGAACGCCTAATTATATTTGCTCACTGTTCCATCTCCATTGTGTTCGGGAGGAAGGGACACGTAAACGATTCCTTCCTGCGCTACCCATGAGTGCATGAGTCATTATCAATCATAACACAAAGATGACTTTCGAGTTCCTGCCCTTGCATTAACGTTGAATACGAATTTCCAATAATGGCAGGCACGCACGAGCAAATGTTTCCTTCTTCCTCTGCGCAGCGCAAATTAACAATCCACCTCGTGAATTCGGTTATTTATTACATCCACGGGGTCGACACGTTATTGGCCACAGAATCAAATCAACAAGAAACGCGTGTTTAACTTATAATGAAACAAAACCAAACAAAAAAGAAAATCTAATTGCATAATTTCCGCGCAGCGAGTTGATAAATTTCCACTCGGACAAATTATGTCAGCAATAAATACAACCCAACAAACAAGCGTTAAACGCAATGAGCGTGCGGTAAATATGACTTTAAGTGCGTTTCATGTTTTATGCGTTCGGGGCTAGCGCGCGAGCCCTGCGCTATGCTACACGTTTCCGGTATGTAGCACGCCGTATGCGTTTTAAATTTCAAAATGGCGGCCTGCTTATGGGATCGATCGTCAATAGTCTCCTTGTTTCCCGCGCCTAGTAGGCGAAATTTGAGGACATGAGGACGCATAATTTAGATTAATCAGAAATTGAGCGGTCAGGTAGTTTGAACGATGACATCATGGATATAGTTGCGAGTTTTCTACAAAAAGAGATCAAGCAGTTGAATTTTAAATGTGGCCAATTAGCGTGCGACCACAAACCTAACCTCAAGTGCGACGAGAATCGAATTGGGAAGAAGAATACGGAATGAGCAAACTGCAAAAAAAAACCTATTCGAATGAACGAACACCGCAGCGGCGCAAAAATAGCAATAACCTCATCCAAGGCCAGAAATGTAATGCGCGCTTACGTTTTTAATGGCGTTGTGCTTGCGCTGGGGCGATGAATGCCGACGCCATTAGCGGACGCAACGAGCGGGAAACAAATATGATGGAATTACGCGCCAAATACTAATTACGCACATGCATCGACGTAAACATTTGTGTCAATAACATTTTGACATTCATTTGAACACCTTTGCAAACAAACGATTCCCAATGGAAATATAGCACAATTTTGTGGGGAGAATGTAAAAACCAATGAACTGCCAAATATACATACCCGGTTAAAGGCCTGAAAGGGCACATATGACGTTCAATGTAATATTTTATTTCTCTCCCAATCAATTCTTAGTTAATTCTTAGTGACCATTGAAGTGAGTCCATATTCCAGGTCTATGGTTTGTGGAGTGGCCCATTACATTAAATTGACATGGCGAGAAGTCCTATGTACACTTTTAAGCTTCTAACCTGGTATTTTACACAAATATGTTTGATTTTCGTTAATTTTCTAACAAAATAAAGATTAACACATTTTTTTTCAATGCCTATTTATAACATTCTACTAATAATACTGGTACTTGTATAATCTTGTTATCAATGTTAATATTGTCATTAACTATTAACACACTACGCTCATAATAGTGGATTGTGGTTCTCGTGGAATGTCACTGAACCAAATTATCATAATATCAGTCACACCAGTCACTCCCTGTTCCCTTTCTATTTATCTATGTATTGAGCACTATCAGTAACAGCCGTACACTCATATTCAAAAATACTCGCGGGAGTAGATGATGAGTAGATGCATTTTCTCTATGCCCAATATTCCTACAATAACATTGAGCCTGCTATAGTGTAGGCGTAAAGTTTGCGTAGTAGTCGACGTCTCGGCGATTAAATAGCGCAAGCGGAGCAGGGCATAGACACGCGAGTGATAAGGCCCTGTGCGCCGGTGCAAACATAATAAAAGCGACCTAGCACAACAGCACACTAGCCGATTCACCATTGATAATATTATAATCAACCGCACATCACACATGGGTTGATAGGCATAGAAGTAGGATAGGTATCGAAGTAGGCATAGAAGTAGAGAGGAAGAACTGGGAAAGTTACTTAAATATCCTAACGTCCCTTTTGAGCCCGTAGAAAAACATTATTGAAGTTTGAATTTTTCTCTACTCTAGTGACTCGTTGCATTCTCCATAGAAATGAGCCGTGATTCTCAAAAACTTAAATGATTAATAACTCCCAGAATAATTTTTTATCAAGATGTGCTTTATTCACTAAAAATCCTTAAAAGATTATACTATAGATGTTATGATAATCTTTTATCAATTTAGAAATAAGTGAAGTCTTGCTCATTCCAATGTTAGGTGTGCTAGCCGTATAAAAATATATTATTAAGAGGTATTTATGAAACGAGAGTGAAATGTTTGGCAAAAATTTAAACGTATGTTGTCAAACTTCCACTGATTTCCTACTTTAAACAAAGAGTTATTTTAAAGAGCGTCTATGGTAAAGTCTAGTAAATGATATATACAGGGTGTCCCATTAATCGCATAATTCCTCTGGAGGATTCATAGATGACATTAAAAGCTTAATACGATATTGCCAATAGATCAAAAATTTCAATTTGAATAGGTAACAAATTAAATAATCTTTAAATTAAAACAAAAGAATAATTAGAAACAAAGTTGACAAAGACACTTTATCGCACTGTATCTCGGCTATGAAGAACACTTTACCAACTTTTTTTACGCTAAATATACTTCTATCAAGGCCATCTATAAAACCTCCAGAGGAATTACGCGATTAATGTGACACCCTGTATGTAGATACTAGATACTATAACAGATTGGTTCTCAATCCAATAGTCGCGAGATAAAATCCTATTATCGAGCCAGAAAATATGGTCTGCATATAAGTACCACTTAACGGCATTGGTAACTCAGTTCAGCCCTAACACGGGTAATCCAAGTGCAAGTCCCTCTCACACCCAGGATAGGGTAAAAATGACGAAAGATTATATCATATTTCCCGATTCTTTAAAAAGGTGAATTTATCAATGATAGATTCCTCATTCTACAGGCGTATTTTTAGCTAATACCATTGAGAGTGATCATGATTACGATTTTGATTGAGGTTGAGATGTTGAGAATCAGGTTGACATGAAGTATGACTAGAGTGTTATTGACACATTTCGCAGGTTCATGAGGTTCATGCCCAAAGGCGAAAGGCCCGCAACTTCTGGGTTGCCAAGCAAACGTTGCAAATTACCGAGCGTGACAAATATCCGCAATCCGAGGGCAGAACAATCTCGAGGGGCTCAGAGCTCAGGACCCAAGATTGAATTGTTTACCAAAACCTTCAATGGCAACCAACAACTTTTGCTTCAGTCTCAAAGACCAGCAACCAAGCAACAGAGCTCAACTTCAATCATGGACTACCAAACGGCGAACTAATTATTCTCCTAACTTGGATTTGATTTAGAGAAATTCAAAGACTCACGAAGCGAAACTGTCGCAACGACTTCAAGTTGAAACTTGAAGCTTTAACAAATTATTGCGAATTTCAATCAAACTCTCATCATGTTCCAAATGAAAGCCTTCTTCAATGCTGTTGCTGTAAATGTTAACTTACTACTTGTTAGCATGTTCCTCATTGACTAACAGTCGAGAAATTTAATCTATTGTTGAGTTACAAATAATAAAGCCATTTATTCATCATCGTTATTATGCGCACAATCAAAAATCAACATCACTATTCCAACCATTTCAGTATGTTCACCTAATTCGATTAATCGCCCAGTACTGCCACCGTGGCGTTAATTAACTGAATAAGCGACGAAAAATTCGGTCCACACACAAAAGGTAACCATTTTCGGCTCCATCAACAATTGAACCAAATCAGTACGAACAATTGATTTATTCGCAATCATTCAATATTTACCAGTTGAGCAGTTGCTCAAACTATTCTCGGCGCTCAGAGCTTGAAGTGTTATCGGCAGATAAAAATAACAACCGAGATAAAACCACGTTTTTGGCACTTCCTCTTTGAGAAACGTTTGCAATTGCTAATTGCAAAATTGCAATATGGCGGAAATAACAAGAATTGTTTTTCGTTGCTAAGGATACTAACAGAAATGGTTTATGGGTGGAGGGGAAGGAAGAAAATACGAATTTGAAAGTTACTCACGGTCGCTAGCAGCCGAAGTCACCAAGACTCCAAGCTGCGCGGCTATTGCAAGCACAAAGCCGAGCTGAAGTGTTTGTTGTATCGCCATAAATGCGCAATCATTTGGACAGGTCTTCGTTTCCTACTCGCGCGCGCTGACACCGACCGCACCGGACGCACAATGCACACAACAGTCCACGCACAAGAAATTGCGAAGGTTTACGTTGAGGGTTTTAAGGTTCACCAATCGCGCAACATGCAACATGCACCACAACACTCTATTCGGAAGTCTATTTACGCTGGTGGCCCGTCAGTATCAGTTATTATTTAATTGATCACACACATAGGTAGGCTAGGCAGGCACAGGCACCAAATTTCCTGGTTCGCTTCGCCCGTTATGACAGCCACGGTGCACCAAACGCGATGCGCGCGATGTTTATTTGCGCGCTGCGGAGGACGCACTGGGTAATATTGGGTTTGTGATTGTTTGGCTCGTGGCGCGGTCTAATGTCGAGGGCAACGAGGCAGCGACCGGCAATTGCGTTGCGCAAATTCGCCGAAAAAACTAAGCGCACGCACGCAGTTGGGAGTACAACACGAGCGCAGCGCGCAGCCGAACCGCACGGAACACGCTGACGAACACGCCGAGCACACGTTTTGGTTGCTCTCTACCTCTCTTCACGGCCGACGGCCGGTTCACGCGCAACGCAATGCGTGTTGAGCTTGAGCACACCAGCGCCAGCGCAATGTTGTTCATACTGGTTCAAGTTAGAATGATGACTTTCAATACCGGCAGCGACATCTATTGTTCGTGTGGACAAGTTCTCAATTGAGACATCTTACGGCTAATATATTTGATTAGCGTTAGAGCAAGTATAAAAGCTTCCTGTAACTTCTTTTAAATCTCAACAGAAATGCAAATACAAAACAGCAGAATATCAATTCGATTATTAATTATTATCTTTTTATTAAACAAGTCGCGTTTGCAGATGACTTGATATGCCGGTTAAAGAAAATTTATTGGGAAATCAAGGCCAGTGCATTAATGCAATCGATTTGAATGCATTCTGTGCTTCTCTGCATGCCAATTGTGACAAAACGATGTGTGAACAGGATAAAAATGCATTGTGCGGACGCCACGCTGTGCATATTAATGAATTATTGCATTAATAATCACATATTGCATCTTGTATCTAACTTTAAAATCTGTATTCACAATGAGCTTTACCAGTTTAGCCGAGCTCATGCCGAGCCTATAAAGCTATGTTCATGAGGTGACAACCACAGTTGGTTCGAGAAAATTCTCATAAGTTTTTAGTGCTAATAACTCTTAGAACGCAAAAGCCCCGAAAATGAAGTTTATTTTGTTGGTAAGTCTTTCCATTGTGCATAGCAAATGCGATCAATATTTCAATATTATACAGCATACAGGACTTCCGTAATTACAAGTCCATTAGTAAATTCTAGTAAATCGGATATTGGTTAAAACGTTAAAGCAATATTGAAGTATAATAAAAACCACCAGTGTACTAATGGCGAGTATTAAGTTGCATACACCATACAGTAAAACCTATATCAATGCATTTAGATAGAGCCTATGTGAAAAAATTAAAATCTCATCTACTCATCTTGTAAAACATTTTTATTCTTACTTTGCAGATATTTTTTCTTCTGATTGGGATTTTTGTTGTACATTCGTCTCCAATCGCTGGAGCTTCACCAATGCCAGGACCAGGACCAGTACCTTCCCCACGTGCTGAACCAAGGGCTAATCCGCAGTTTTATTATCCTCCGGCGTACGCTGGGTATTCAGGATATTATGCACCCTCATATTCTTACGGATGGTCTTCCTCTTCGCCATACTCTTATGGATATTACGGTACATATTGAGAACATCTGTTCTTTTTAATGTGTCATTTAACATATTTTAATTATAATAATCATTTTAATATTTCAGGCGCATATCCCGCCGGTGCTTATTATTATTATTAACACATTCTGCAAGGAATTATTAAAAATAAAATATATGCAATTTGAACTGTATCTTGAATAATATGAGAATAAAAATTCATTCAACTTCTGAGAGAATAATGAATACATTTTTGAATTTTTATTAAAAATAATAGAAAATAATAGTGATGTGGATTTCAAAAATTTAAAAATAAACCAATATTAACATGGTATGAATAAATACGCTATGTGCTTGTTTGCCACTCGATTTGCTCAAAAATAAGATAACAATTGAGAGAATTTGAATTTGAATTTCATGAAAATGAAATTGAAACGTATCCTCATCTCTAGAAAATAATCATAGATAGCGCAGGTGTCATCGTTGATGCTTTATAACCTGCAAATGTAAGTGAAGCTCGAGAGAAGCTGTTGTGTGAAATTGTGCAGATTTTAATTTCATAAATACTAATTACAACAATAGCAACCAATGGCAGACCCAGTGGCTGGGGTAATAATTCTTAAAATATCTGATTTGACATGCAGATTGTGTTTCAAACAATCAAAAAATGGCAAGTCTTTGTTTGAGACTCTTGATACTGAAGAAAAGGTATCCATAAATCATCAAAGCTATGCTGATGAGCTCTTTGAGATCACAAAAGTTCCAGTAAGTTGGTGCACAAGTGCACATTATATTGTCTAACTGTAAATTTTTATTGATCTTAACTGTTATTTATTAGGTATTCAAATGTAAAGGATTGCCACATCTCCTTTGTGAAGAATGTATCGAGTTAATGCATCAAGCATACACTTTTCATCAAAAGTACACAATTTCACATAGTATTTTAAAATCATTTATTGCGACAAATACCTCAGAGGTAAAATCCACAGATGTAGAAAGTAATTCTACTCAAATAGAAGATGTGCTTGAGGAACCTATATCCAATCTTCCATGCAAGTCAGCAGTGCATAGAACAAAACATGATTATGTTGAAGATAACTCTGATGCAGAGTTTGCAGTAAGTATTACAACAATAGCATGAATTCACATTGCAGATTTGCTAATAACTGATGGAAGGACAATTTCAGAAAACTGTACCCTTGCAAATACGAGAACTGTGACAAAGTGTTTACATCAACACAGGGAAAGTATAAACACATCAAGACATTTCACAGAAAAGAGACCAGTGTGTGCAGTGAGTGTGGTGCACATGTGAATTGTCTGAAGGAACATATGTTGACCCACAACACTCCAATGTATCATTGTGATCAATGTGGTAAAATATTCAAAACCAAGGTGTGTTTGAAGCACCATTTAGCAATTCATAGTGAAGAACGACCATTCGTGTGTTCCTATTGCGGCATTCGGGCAAAAACGGCACAGGTTTTGAAATCGCATGAAAGGACTCACACTCAAAGGCTGGGATTGCCGTGTGCGAATTGCAATAAGACCTTTTACGAGAAGCATAATTTACGTCTACATATGGCTAGATGTAAAATGAGAAAGAATGAAACTGATCCACTTAAATTGGATGATTAGTTTAGTATTATTGCAAATTGCCATAAAGATGCTTGACTTTTACTGACTGTTGTTTGATGCATTTTGGAAACAACTGTTGGGAGCATTGTACGTCATGTCGAATTGTATGACGATGATCAAATACATTGTAATTGAACCTAAAATCTATTAAACCATGTTTATTTTATGGGATGAGTTTCAAGATAACTTACTGATGTCACTAAGGTGTAGTCAAGTTCAAGAAAACCAAGTGCCGAGAACTCCGGGGCTTGATGTTTAACTTGCATTGAAAAGTGCATGACCTGCAATATAACCAAAAATTGCAACTGCTGTATCACTACTACATAATTGACTATATTCCTAAACAGCGCCGCCACAAAATTGCCTCAAACTAAACAGGAAAATGGACGCCCGAATGTACTTGCCGACCCGACCAGTTCTCAACTGATCTCAACGTCGTCAACGCAAAATACAATTTTGTGGCGGCGCTGTTTCCTTTCTGAATGCTTGGTTGCATAACATATAACTTTAAACAGGGATGGAAAACGGTTTTTCGGAATTAGTAACGGAAATATTTGCCGGAAAGTGTTGATTGAAATAACTATAAATCGGTTCTCCTAGAATTGGCCTGATCCATAGCCCTTGATTATTAGGATAAATACCCAGTTCACTTTTAAACGCTTATTTTTTGCTTTTTTTTAAAGAGCCGTTTTACAAGGTACAATAACATTTTAAATACCATATTTTAAAATTTGATTAAATTTTTTTTTTCAATTAAACATCCAAAACCGCTAACCGATTACCGTCATTCTTTCCTCGGTTTTAAACCGTAACTTTCACATATCATTAAAACCAGTAAAAAAATTAACCGATAATTATAACGGTTTCTATCCCTGCTTTAAACCTATACCCACATACCTCATCCCTGATATCAGGCTCCAGATCCCACAATCGATGCAAACAATTACCAGTTTCCTTGGCCTTGAATTGAAAATAAATGAAACATTGAAATACAATTTGCAATATATTTTTTGTTCTTACTTTTTCAGCAGTGCTTGGTGCGATACAAATGAGCCCAAAAACTTTGTACGAATGAAAAAAAATATTCAATAAGACGATTGCAGTAGAAATCTCCCAATTTCCATATTCAGGATGTTTGAAAACGATGTATAAGTTGATCAGTTTACTGTTCAGCATGATAAATCTAGTAACTATGAACTGCAGCACATGGAAGCTATATGACGATTGAATATCATTCGCCAGTTTTCTCATATTGTTATACAACTTGCCATACATGATAATACTTTGCTTGATGTCACTTGCCTTACAAAATCCAAGCCGCCATTTTGTATTGTAATTATGAAGCATAGTATTATTGAACCATTCAAATCTCTGTCTAAGCATCAGCATCATATGGACATAATCAATAAGCTTGTATGAATTTGCCATGCTTATGAGATTCAAACCGGTGATGATAAAAATTTCTGTACCGTTCGAATTGCGAAGCAACAAGATTATTGTTTTGATCACCAACTGGAAAGCATTCGCAGCGATCACTATAGATATGATCTTTATCCCTTGGGTGTAATTTACTTCAATTCCATTTGAGGTGAGACGTTGGTCAAGATCGATGAATTGTTTGATTAGGAGCAGATGAGTTCTTCTTTGCAAGATGGCGAAGGGTATTAGAATTAGAATATCTGCGATTCCAACGTACACTTCGATCTTAAGAGCAATACCACTGATTATATCCGGAATCTCTATATGATTAAACGTATTGTGAAAAACTATGACCATGGCAATGGCAAAAAGAGCACGCAGCACGGTTAAAAACATGAAATGTTTGGCCAGGGACAGTTTTCTATTGTGTGGTCGACCATCTAAAGTCAGGTGGAGCAGACCGCAGAGTTTCGACGGCCAGTAGAGTAAGAGCAGAGTTTTGTTGAAATCATCAGGGATTATGATTTGTCTGATGGGCGATTTTGTTTTTGGGATTGACATTTTCACCAATTTCAAATTATTTTTACGTTTAGTTGAAACTTCGTGAACATTTCGTTCAAGAATCAGGAATGACGCATTTAACTCGAAATTATATCGCTAATGACGCTCATGTAAAATACCACTAATGAGATATTAATTCAAATGTCTAAACATGTCTAATTGTCTAGAGTATAATTATGTCTACTTGTTATAAGTGCCCTTCAAAAACTTGTTTTCTACGTGCACGTACGTACGTCATCAATTTTTGATGACGACCACACTTGCGGCGTTGCCTTCGAATTCGTTCTAAAGGTGCAGTGCAAGTTTTGTTGGGATGCATAGTTAAACGTAGCAGGAATAAGCTGGGCACGGTAAATTGTCCAGAAAAATCAATATTTCTAAGCTGTCAGACAGACACGGCGGACCACCGGCGGACACGACACCAGCGCCAAAACCTGAGTGACACCTCCAGACCATAAAAGTGGCGTGGCGTTATGGCTTTCTCATTATAGACTCCTTATTTACATGGTGTGATGGTCTTGATTCTTTATAGATCTTTTATAATATATTGAAAGCCTAATTTTTAGGTGACCCTCAAATTTGCATCAACCGAGAGGTCCTAGATGGAGCATTCTATAGCGTCATGCGTCATCAAATCCAAGTACCTAAGTGTTTTAAATATTTGATAAGATTTATTACTTTAAACATTCTTATCATATACCTATGTATAATTACAAGAGTATACCTTTACACATTATATTTTAAACATTCGTCTGTTACATTTCACACTAGATAAAACAAAATTTAAAAAAATATGAAGTTAATCGTATTCATATTATGTTGTTGCATATTATTCAAAGTGAATATGTGTGATGATTACGACGAGGATGACTTTCAACCCGGTGATGGAGAAAAAATAGTTGAAGGTCAAAAGGTGCAAATTATTGATTACCCTTATCAAGTTTCTCTTAGAATTTATGGAGCGCATATGTGTGGAGGTGCCATTGTGAGCCCAAGATATATCATTACACCCTAAACCCTATTTTGCTCTTGTTTAGTTTTAAAGATATGATTATTTTCGCAAGGCATGCAATTGTCATTTTTTTAAATAAAACTTGAAATATTTCAAAAACTAACAGAAAAAATCAAAACACTTTAGTGACAAACTTGAATAGCACCCTTTATGGTTGAAAATAATTTAAGTTCGTTCGCCTCGCCAATCTACACACCTTCTATTAACATTTAAAATTCACAGAATTTTATCTAAACAGAGGACCGACTTTAACTTGGGACACCCGGTATACGTACACATTTAAAATTTGAATTTGGAACCAAGTTTTCCCCCAGCAACAATGCAAATCGCAATGATTGGTTGAAATTTTTAAACGCGGAGTGGTGGTATTAAAGCAGGGCTACATGAACCGGCGAGCGGAGAGCCGCATGCAGTCTTCAAACCGATCA
>JARJDQ010024906.1:0-16155 GCA_030264215.1 Geostiba sp. GC000077
CCATTCCATTTAAAAAAATGTTATTTTTGGCTGTATCTTTTTTATGCAACACCCTGTGTATCTGAAAATATTTTAGAGTTGTGGAGATTTTAAGCATGCATAACTTTTATCTAAATATGTTTAAGCAAATTATGTTCATTTTTCTCCTTTCATCGTTTCATAATGTTTCATCTTTATTTCTTTATAGTTTGACTACTGAATTATTTTAGTTTATGCATAAATGACAGCGACAGCGTAATTACAGGCTGGCGGCCTGGCGCAATACAAAACCACACATACATGACAAGCAAATTATTGTGTAATACCTGTAAGCGGTATAGTCGTTTCACAATGGCGTTGGCGATAAATTGGGGGATTGGGGCGCAGTTATGAGGAGCAAGAAGCGCGCTTTTTGTGTTCTTTTCGCATGTGTCATCGTTCTGCTGATATAAGCACCGGTTCCGTAGTGACAAAAGATGTTTAAAGTACGCTTAAAACATACTTAAAACAAAGGCGATTTGTGATGATTTCTTAAAGAGTATCAAATGATAAGACCGTTAATAAAAATGACTGCTGATAAAACATGTACCGTGCGTAATTATCATTATTCAGTATTTACTCGTTGACTCGTCTTATTTCCGTGGATAATGTAGAGTAGAGCAAGTTAAAGACTTTTAACTATAGGCAACCAAACTTACACCAAAATTGGCTTTAGATCCCGTTTAACATAACTTAACATAATTAAGCAAACTTTCTCTATCTGTAATATGCTAAATGCTTAATGCAAATATGTAGGCAGTTAATAGTAATTGTAATTTGTAATTCATTATCCGGCACGATGCGCTGCGATAAACGGACGTGCGTGCATTCAATTCATAATTCGCATGTCGCATTACTAGCCGTATTACTGCATAAAGCATCAAATGTGTTGTTTTCCCTTTTCTTTTCAATATTGCAAGTATGTACATATTCATAATGCAGATTCATACATTTTGCATTCGTTGAGTTTTGAATAATAGGAATAGACAATGGGTCGTACGCTCAACGGCACAACTTCGAGCGTTGTGCCGTTGAAATGAAAAGGAAAATGTGAATTACAACTGCATACTGCAAGTTTTAATGCATTTTGCGACGCGTCTGACGGCTTGACGCCTGAACTTTGCCATTAGGTATTCCAGACAACTGCCACTACTGTCAGTATCAGTAAAATTTTACTACAACACTATTTTTGTAGTTATTTCATATTCTGTCCTGGGATTGGCTGAATTCTGACATCGCAAAAAAATCGGGTTTAAAACCAAACAATAAATCGGCTTTTAAGGTACATTTCCATACCTGGCGTCATTTTACGCGTGTATGCAAATGCACCTTAAATGCCTGACGCTAAACTTCCACAAATTTCACATCAATCACATGAACTTCACTGACAGGGACATTTCTCTTGAATACCTTATTTAATTGCGCAACTACAGCGCGATAATTTATTAATAGGTAGGTAACGAGCTTTGTTGACCCAACCCTAAGGCCCCTGGGACCAGGGTGATAGTTGATAGGTGATATTTGAGGTTAATTACAATTTGCAATACGTAATATGGGTGAAGCTGCGTCCCAAGGGCAAAAACAAATAAAACGAACGTCACTTCATCACCTGACCTGACCAGACAGTGGTGCCAAGTGTGCTAAACGTATTCTAATCACAATTGTAATCAAGTGACGATGGTGTTCGCAGTGAAAGAGTTGGCATGCGTGACGATGAGCGGCGGGCGCGCCCTCCTCGGCGGCCGGCGGCGCGGCTCCAGCGTCTGGCTGCGTTCGATCATCGTCGGCTTTGTGGTGCTCTTCGTCTGGCTGCAGCTGATGTTCGCCAGCATCGGCGAGACGTCCGACGGCGGCGGCGGCGACTACAACGACTCGATGGCGGCCATCCTCAGCATGGTGCCGTCGGTGTTGCACAAGTTCCTCACACCGCGCCCGCGCAACGCTAGCGGCGCGCACGCGAACAATAGCGCGGCGGCGGCGCTCGCCGCCATGTCGGCGCTGCGCGGCGGCCTCAATCTCAGCGAGATCAAGCGCAACATCGCCGTCTACAACCACCAGCAGACCGTCTACAACGAGGACATCTTTGGCCCGCTGCAGAATGACTCGGTGGTGATTGTCATACAGGTTAGAGTTGCCCTAACTACTTCCTTACCCGACATAACCTTAAAATTATACACTTTACAGATTCACGATCGCATTACGTATCTGAGACACCTCATCGTCAGCCTTGCGCAGGCGCGGGACATTTCTACGGCGTTGATCGTCTTCTCGCACGACTACTACGACGAGGAGATCAACAGCTTGGTGCAGAGCATCGACTTCTGCAAGGTGATACAGATCTTCTATCCGTATAGCATTCAGACGCATCCGCACGAGTATCCCGGCGCGGACCCCAACGACTGTCCGCGCGATATTCAACGCGAAGAGTATGTATTCAACTTGAAAACTTTTAAAAAACAAACGCACTGCTTGTGTGTGGGTATTGCAGAGCACTGATTAGAAAATGCAACAACGCCCTCTACCCCGACCTCTATGGGCATTACCGCGAAGCGAAATTCACGCAGACCAAGCACCACTGGTGGTGGAAAGCCAATCGCGTTTTCAACCAACTAGATGTCACTCGTAACCACAGCGGATTGGTGGTGTTCCTGGAAGAGGACCACTATGTCGCCGAAGATTTCATCCACGTTCTCAGACTGATGGAGCGCACTTGTCAGGTGTCCTGCAGGCATTGCAATATTTTATCCTTGGGGACGTACCTCAAGACATACAATTACTACGGAAAGGTGGGTAGAAACAGTAACATAACGTTGCTTCAAAATGCTGTTGTGTCTACTCAACACCCAAGCTATAAACACGATGACACAACTAAAACTGCAACAATGTACAACACAACTGTAATCGTTGCTAGTACGAGTGTCTCGCCCTCTACACCTAAACAAGCGCAAGCTTTTCGACATCCGTTTGTATCTAAATCTGTATCTGTACATATCAGTATCATCCCATGTTTCATGCGTTGGCGCTGCACAGAAGGAGGTGATGCGGGCGATGAAGCAGCAGAACGTGGCCGCCGGTCAGGTGCAGCCGTCGTGGTCGTTTCAGGTGCTGCCATCGCTCTACCAGCACACGCAGAAGGTTGGCGAGAGTCCCGAGAGTTATTTCGAATGCATAGCGCCTTGTTGATATGCAACCAAATGTACTTGTGTGTGTTGTTTATGCATTGTTTCGCTCCGACGGCGTGCTTGTTCACCTTCAGTTAGCATGTTTAGAAAACGGTATAAATCGAGCAAAAACAGAAGTGTTACGCTGATATGCGCATTTAGTTTAGTTGTTGGTTATGTAGTTAATGTGTGCTGTCATTTTCGTGTTCATGTTCATGCTCATGTAGTCACATTTGATTGTTTTGTATCCCATTCCCATTTCCTATTACAATTGCATGTGGCATGTGACGACGTGACGGTGTGACGAAGGATAATCGTGCAAGGACACACATGTTGGAAATTTGAAACAAAACGCTCTGTGTGTTTTTGTAGGTCGAAGTGACGCCGTGGATGAGCAGCAAGCACAACATGGGCATGGCGTTCAATCGCACCACGTGGATGAAGATCGTCGGCTGTGCGGACTACTTCTGCAAGTACGACGACTACAACTGGGACTGGTCGCTGCAGCAGGTGTCGCAGAATTGCCTCAAGCAGAAGCTGCATGCGATGGTTGTGCGCGGCCCGCGCGTCTTCCACATCGGCGAATGGTATATGCAACCAAATATGCACCCACAGTCGACCTCGCTCATCATAACCTTAAAATCGTAAAATTTGCGTTTTACAGCGGTGTGCATCACAAAAAGAAAAACTGCGAGTCCACGGCGGTGATCTCCAAGGTGCAGAAGGTGCTGAAGGTCGCGCGCCGACATCTCTATCCGGATTACCTTACGCAGACGTACGTGACGCCGATGAAGAAGACAAAGCTGCGCAAGGGCAATGGCGGCTGGGGCGATCGCCGCGATCACATGCTCTGCATGGGCATGACGCTCAGGTAGAACTGGGCAGCTGCGCCTGTGTCGCCAGCGGGTCCAACAAATACAGGGAGAATGCGAAGAGGAAATTGAATTTGCTCATGGACAGAATGTAAACGTGCGCTAGTGCTAAATCTAGGTTAAGTATGTGTCGATGTGCGTGATGGCGCGATCACAATATTCCAAATGGCGACGTACCAAAAACCCCATCCCGTTTCGATGGTACTAACGATGTGTTTTCTGTTCCTGTTCGTAATATCACACAACTACAAAACTACCGTTGCCGTTGATTTCTAAGTATTTCTCATAAAAAAGACGAAGTTTTTGAACAAATGAAAAAGACGAATATTTTACTAATTTTTCTATGAAAAAAGTCTAGTCTATGTCTAAAACTAGCTACACAGCTACAGATTCGTTTGCTGCTGTTTTAACTTTTGACTGTTCCATTATGAGCATAAAAGAAACGTTCTAAAGAACCGTCGACACACCTCGCGCCTCTACAACGCAGTTATTACGTGATTAGTTACCCTTTAAGTTGTTATTGTTATGGTTATGTTATGTTAAAATGTGTGTATTGTAACTGTAGGTTTATAAATCGAATCTAGTCATTGGGTAACCTTGAGCGGACATATGCATTTATCGTTTCCGCTGCAGTTATGCAACCAGTAACTATATCAGAAGAGAGAAGACATTTGTGATACATGTACTTACAATTACAAGTTAATTTAGCACTGTTCAAGTTCTGTTATTACATGTTGCGGCGATGCCGCATGATAATTCAGTTCACTCTGATTTTGTAAAGAATAAATTTTGAAATGTGACTTGGTGAAGGCTGTGATGGCTATGGTCGGGTGATTAAGCACCAAGTTGTTTGTACAACACTGGCACATAGTCATCCCACTGCGCCTGGAAGACATTGCCGGCGATGGGATCGCCCAGGTTGTACTTCTCGGCGAACTTCTTGATGGCGAAGCCGCCGCGATTGTCCCCGGAGTTGTTGCGCAGGCGCGGCTCGTCGAAGCTCAGCTTCTCAGCCTGTTTGTACACCAGGAAGACGTAGCGATGGAGGCCGGTGCCCTCTGGCGGGCCGGAGCCCACGTACGCGGAGAGCGTCTCGCCGGAGGTGATGTCGTCGCCGGGGATGTTGCCCACCAGCCAGTGGTGCCACTCGCGGTAGGTTGGTTCTTTGCGACTTGGCGCATCTGGATCTATGTAAGATACATAAAACATGCACAAAACCAAGTCAAGTCAAACGAAAGTGAGGTTATAGGTAAAAGTTGCTTACCAGTCATGCACAACGTGTAGAAAGCGGCTGCATCTGCCGTCCACTTCACCGCAGGAATGTCCTTCACCTGCGTCGGTGTCAGTTCATTGCCAAGGTCGACTTTGGCGCCGCTTGGGTATGTTACCTAATGCAACGATCAAACAGAAATATTTCAGATTTTATGATGATCGCCTGTTTGATCGCGTGTATGTTTGGTTGCCTACCTCGGCGACTTCCTTTGGGGCCGCGGCGATCACATCGGGGACGACCTGGTGCTGCTCCATGCCTTTAATGAGAGAAGAAAATAATCGCACGTTGGCGAGTGGGCGACGCAATACTTGTGCGAGCATGTTCTACAATCACACCAAGTCACACCGTCACAATCACACACAATCAATTTGCACCGCAATACATAACGGAATAATACACAGAATCAGCCAGGTTACGTTAAACAGATTTATACCTGTTTATTGTAGAGTTTAAATTCGATGATATGTTACACCGCTGAGTCCGCTGACAATAACTGATAATTAGTTTACCCTCAGCGACCTCCGTGATACCGTGATGTGCCGGTCGCTGTCAGCTGCTAAAATGGAGAGTGGGGTAGCCTGGGAGAGAGAGGACATCACGTGGTTGCAGTAACAACCGCCATCTTCAAAATAAATTCAAATTAAAGTCGACATTTCAAATTAAACTTGCGATTTTGCTCTGCTATTTGGGTTGCCTACGTTAAACACCCACTCTCGCTTGAATTGTGCTTGAATTCATAAATTGCAGTACGTAAAAGATCCAAATAAAAGTAACGGCAGGGGATGTTGAAACACACAGCATTTTATTCCAGAAATTGTGTATAGTCCTTAAGGCCTTTGAGGCTGCGGATATTGTGGTTCCTGATGATGCGCGTTAAATGTGTTAAATGTGCTAATTGGGTTGTCTACCTATATTACATGATGGTTCATCATTTTTCTTACAAACAGAATCTTTATAGGAATCACTCACAAATGGGTTTTATCGCCTCCTGGCGGTAGAGACCCGCGCTTTTGCACCTAGCCTATCGTGTCGACGACTCGTCATTGGTCCGTTTTTGAATTTGCACCTTGTTAATCGTGACTGTTCGTGTGCAATCGTGCTCACGCTTGCTGTTTCCTTAGCCGCCCTAGCCTACAAAACGCGAGCCAACTAAGAGCTAACAGATTTTAATTACATTGCAGTCAGCAATAAACCATTTTATGTAACATAATCCTAATGAATTATATTATTTTATTGTCAATTAATATATTCTATTTACCTAACATAATTCAAATGGATGAATATTGAAAATGACCCAATTTACATGCGTCATTTGAATATTTAGGTGAAAAACTTACACGAATGGCCGCTTGGCGCTGGGGCGGTTTGTGAGTGATTCCATTATGCATTAAAAATGTCGTCTGTTGCTGGTGTTCAGCTGCGTTGTAGAAGTTTGTGTAGTTTTCGAACTGGTTTTGTGTTTTTCGGTAATCATGGCGCGAAGGGGCAATGGGGCGATTGGGAAAGTGAAGGGTAGGTCTGGGGTGTGAATTGTCACACCCTGCTGTACTTTTGTTAAGGAAAAACGTACTTTCGCGTGCCGTACCTTCCTCAAGGTGAAAACACATTGAGTCCTTCAGCCCTTGCTGTTATGGCGGCTGCGTAGTAGCGCACTGCGCACATACGAACATCCGAAACGCTTTGCGCCATGCTTGCGCCAGCATAGCGTCGCGCAATGAATGAATTTGAATGACGTTCACGCTGCGCAAGCTCACGATTCACGATTCGAAGCGACGAAGCGTTGGACGAGCCGAGGCTGCCGGCGGTAGGCGCAGAGAGCGCAAACCAGTCTGTGTAGCGGTTGCCTGTAACGCCTGCAACCAGTTGCCAGAGTGCAAGCGTTCGACGTGCGTTTGCGTGCTGAACGCTCGCTCCTCGAGTGGTGAAAACTAGATAAACCGCGAGCCGCGCGACGTGTGCAGTGGTGTGCTGCCGTGCCGCGCTCAGCACCAGGTTCGCGCTTGGCGACGTCGTCGTGGAATGCCATGCGGCGACGTGCGCGCACGAAGGACACAGCCAACCGGCTTCTTTTTTGCGCCGCCGTGTGAGAGGAACCTCTCGCTCCCGTGTTGGCTGTGTTTGTAATCGCCGGATTTCGTGTGCGGTGTGCGACCTGCGACGCTTTTGTTTACTACGCCGTTACCGCGAAGGCCACCGAACAGCGCGCTTCTTAAGTTGGAAGCTGAAAGTTAACAGGAGCCCAAAAGTGTATTGTAGCCTTAAGAGCAACATTTTTTTTATTGCAACGTTGCATCTTTGCGAATGTAGTGCCTAGTGCAGTGTGTGCGTGTATATTTGGTTGTCTATGCTGGGCAACGACCGCAACTGGAAGCGCTGGAAGCCGCCGAAACGGATAAATATGTCGACGTCTACCGCGTGGCGAGGTGCTCACGCGTGATTACGACTGGAACGCGCACGTAAGTTATGCACGCAAAAATACGCCATGCTGGAGTGTCGTTTCGGCTGCAAAAACAAAAGCGAAAACGAGTTTGTTGATGAGAGGCATCGCGCATGCCGCAATAATTAATAAGACGCTCGAATGGCTCGGCATTCTCGAATTAAAGCGCTGCACCCGCGACACTGAGACATTATCGTTGATATTTAGTATGCTAATAGCCTGCGGGACTGCGGGAGCAGCCAGTGAGTCAACAACATCATTCTCCATTCGCGTGGCTGTGTGCTGTGACTGCCGCCCCGCGTGCCAAAACATGCATGAACACGAGAGCACGACACACACGAAGGCCAAGGAGGAAATAGCCGCGGGCCACGAGCAGCCAGACGCTTTGGCTTGCCAGGTTGCCGTTGCCAATGCTGGCTGCCCTGCGTGTCCTCTCATCCTCTTGTCCTGCTCCTGTGACGAAAAGCAAAAGAAAGCTTGTTTTTTGCGTAGGTTGTAGATTTGGTTGCCTAGCTACGCGCTGCTTGATTTTCCACTTTTGCTGCTGCTTTGTGCTTTGAGTTTGCGATTGGATGTCTGGCGGTCTAGCCGCCTCTGCCGCCAGCAGATATCGATTGCGCCAACCCGCCGTCACAACACGGACGCCCTAGTGAGAGGCCCTAGCGGTCCACGTGCTTGTGCCACGCGTGTCTAATTAATTTACAATTTACACCCATTGCGCGCAACGCGCACTTAAATTAAAATTTACAACGACGCGTCACGTCAGTGTCAGTGTGACAATAAATTAAATGCAAAGTACGCTAAACGCAGTTTGCAAGACACGCCATTTCGATGAACAAACACTGCATTTGAGAGTCGTGCCAAATTTGACAGATGACATCTGCTTGCTGCATGGCTGCATAGGTGGCGCTGGTGGGCCATATCGTGAGTTCTAACCTGGTCTTCTAGCTGCTCCACGTTCTTCACTCGTTCACTCGTCATTCGTCAAAATGGCGATGTGTGTCTTGGCAGTTGCTGTTGGCCTGTTGCAGTTGAAGAGGAAAACGAAGCATACTCGTAGGTGTCAAGTGTAATACTGTAAATCTTAATCATTTTTTAGTTTCTGCGCGTGTAGGGTCATTCACTTCACCTCAGTTCCTCCATTCGGAAGCTATTTATGGAGTGTTACGCTTTTTGAAAGTCATGATCACCTGCGCTTGGAAACTTATATGAACTAGTGTAAATGGTTGAAATGTGTTTGCGTATTTATTTGCATTCCAAGCTCGTCGTATCGCGTAATTAGCAATCAGCGGTGTGCGGTGCTGAATTGGCAAAAAACCAGCTCCAGCTTGTTAGCTTAACCACTAACTAGGACTAGGACTAGGTGACAATGACACACACACGCTGCATCTTTATCGAGTATCGCGTTGTTTTTGTTGTTGTGTGGCAGTTGGTGCTTTATTTTGCAGTTGTTTGACTTAATGACGTGAAAATTGAGACCGGTGAGGGCCACCCGCATGTAGCGATTGAAGCGGCTTTGTCCTCTCCGCTGTCCTGCAGTCCGCTAGAGGCTTGAGTCTTGATAATATGATGTGCCAGCCCCTGGGTGGGTGTTGCCATGCCACGGTCGCGACACCAATCAGTTCCTGCAGCCCTGACGGCCCCCTGGCGGAGAGTCCGCTTCGTCGCGCTTTTGATGTTTATCTTATAAATACGGTATTAGCGGCGCGGGGCGGCTTGTTTGTTTCGCCCGTCGGCTTGCGGTTGTTTACTTCTTCGGGCACGCGCCGCCGAAAATCCCTCGCCGCCCCCATGGGAACCGGTGTTTCGCCCAAGATGCTCGCATAATTCGCCACCACCGCGCAGTCTGTTGTTGTCGTGCGTGGGCTTCGGAACAAATCGAAATCAACGTCAACAAGCCCAAAGAAGAAGAAGTAGAAGAAACGAAAAGTTTTGTAAGTGAAGCTACATCAAGAAAATTAATTCGTGTATTAATTAATTTAATGAGGAAATTTTCCTAGAAGCTCTCTGGCGTATTTTATCACCGATTTTGAGAACATACTTTTTTAATGATGCTCAATTTGTATGCGTAAGAAATGAATCAATAATTTTTACATTTGAAACAAAAATGATGGTGATTGTAACGATGAGTCATTATGGTCAATGACACGCACTAACATTTTCAACAAGTGTTTGTTAATTTTGCTAATGCAAAAGCCTCTAATATACCAAGTGATCATAGAAACTATTTTAGTAGTATACTGAGTTAAGCGTAAGCTGGCGCGTTGTAACTGTGCTTCTGTCATTATTCTGTACACAGACAGAAGTGGACTAAACAATGACAGAATCTAACCTCAATCGGACAGGTTAAGCTGAACCAACTATAGTCACGCTATGTTTTTTTGACTTTCGAAGGAAAGATGCAAAATAGATTCTCAATTTAAATTCACCAATCATTTATGATCACGTGGTATATAAAAGAGTAGAATATAAGACTGCGGGGTTTAGGTACGAAGGCACAACATAAACGTTAACACATTTATTCAAAAATAAAACTTGAAATATTATGTAGAACGAAAGAAGGTTGTGGTAGTGAAAACTGACTAGCGAAAAAGTTGTAGAACAGAAGAATAGCAAAGCTGAAAGTAAGGGTAGGTGGTAGTAAGAAGTGGGAAACTGAGTGGAAACTAGGACTCTGATTGGTTGACAGGAGAAGTTCTGGACTGGGTATGAAATTCGAAGAAGAACTTTCTAGCAGTAATTCGGAGAAGAAGTGCTAGGAGAAATTTCAAGAAGAGGGCAACTNGGAATATCGAAGCGTGAAGTGGTTATTGTGTTAGAGGGAGTTTCAGCTGAAGAATGAAGATGTTTGCAGATTGGAAAGTAAGAAAAGTTGAAAAGTGTCAAACATGAAGAATAGCCTAAAATCGTAACAATACGAAGATAAATGAATGGAGCAAGAAAGTAATAAAATTTCAAAGGAAAAACTTTAACTGTGCAAGGGTTGGGAACATCCCGAGTGCCTAGAAGGAAAGAGACTGCGGAAGTTCCCACACTCTAATTGATGCCTTCTTGATTCAATTACATTTAACTTCTCAGATCTTAACAATTCTTATCATATCGCGACAATCTAATGCATGATTGCACTTCCACTTCCTGCCGCAAGTGTGGATTACGACAGCACACTCTTCTACATGTCGATGTACACATCGAAAGGGCGCCAGCCAATGGCCCAACTGGCCCCAACAAGGCTCGTTTACAACCGAACTCAACTGTTGCGCATGTCAACAAGGCAAACTCAACATTAATGTCTCACGCCACATGTGAAGTTCTCCTATCTACAGCCTTAATTCAAATTGTCGCGTTTGGCAACACATTCGTTGCGCGTGCATTATTAGATTGCGGCTCACAATCCAATTTCATCACAGAAGGATTCGCGAGGATGGCCGGGTTGTCCCTCACTCCAATTCATATGACGGTCAGTGGGTTTTCGTCAAGTTCAACAACAATTAACCATTCGTGCGAAGCTCGGGTTTCTTCCGTTCGCTCAACATTCGAGTTCCTAACTAAGTTTCTAGTCACAACTCAAATCACCGGCTTACTTACAGCTATTCCAATACAGCGTTCTAGGATCAACATTCCTAGGAACCTCACGTTAGCCGATCCAGCGTTTGATCAGCCCCAAACAATTGTTGTTCTGTTGGGTGCCCAATACTCCTACTCACTTCTTTGTACAGGTCAAGTTTCGTTGGGTCCAGGCAAACCAATGCTGCAAAACTCTAAATTGCAAAACTAAATTTGGGTGGCTGGTCTCCGGAACGGCTGCGGCCGTCTACCATCATTCTACTAATTCACGATACAATCTCACTCGTTCTCGATCAATTGACAACGATCTGTCACACTTTTGACAAATTGAAGAAGTGATTGTTCCAGCTGATCAACACTTCGACGACCATCCTGCTGAACAACATTATCGCAAGACGATAAGCCGTAATCACGAAGGATGCTTCGTGGTAACCATCCCGACGGAAAATCTCAGCGAGCTTGGTGATACTAGGGACCTCGCCCTCAAACGCTTCTACAATTTGGAGCGCCCTCTATCTCGTCGGCCCGAAATTAAGGCTCAATACTCCACTTTTATGCAAGAATATCTACAGCTGGGACTTATGTCACCAATTTCCTCATCTAGCAACTCAAGACCAACGTGCTATCTGCCTCATCACACCGTGTTCAAGGAGTCGAGCCTGACAACGAAGCTGCGGGTTGTTTTCGACGGCTCCGCTAAGCCTCAACAGGGTCTGTCACTCAATCAGTGCCAAATTTCATGTCCATCATGTCCATCCATTCAGGATGATCTATTCACCATTCTTCTTCGCTTTCGCACGTACTCCGTTTTTTTTCAGAGCGGACATAGCGAAAATGTACAGGCAGATCCCTGTAGAGCCGACCCAGCGATCTCTTCAGCGCATTCTTTGGCGTTCCGATCCTGATGACCCCCTGCAAACGTTCGAGCCTAATACCATCACCTACGGGACATCGGCTGCATCCTTTCTTTCTACCACAGTCTTATCGAAGTGGCAAACTCAGTGGACGACCCGCTTGTGGCTGAGCGTATAAGACGATATTTCTATATTGATGACCTTCTCTCAGGTGCTGATACAATCGCGGAGGCTGCAGATCTAATAACAGGTATCACACAAGCTTTGGATTAGGCGCACTGCGTAAGTGGACGTCGAACTTCTCCCATATTCTTAACAAGTTGGATCTTTCTGCCTCTGCAACGATTGAGTTTGCATCATTTGATGAATCTCCTAGCAATACACTTGGTTTAGTGTGGGATACTACAAGTGGCGCTTCAAAATATCAAATAAATGTAGCTGTCAGCAAAATGGTCACCAAACGCACCATTTTGTCATCTGTCTCACAGATATTTGATCCTCTCGGACTTCTTAGTCCTTGTGTTATTCCAGCTATGGTCATGATCCAAAAAGTATGGTCTGTAGGCATCGGCTGGGATAAAGCAGTGCCTCACGCCATTCGACAAGAGTGGTTTAATTACTATCAATCTCTACCATCGCTAAACAGAATATCAATTCCGCGCTTTATCCGTTGTAAAAATGTGCGCTAATTAAGCGTGGGTACTTTGGGGTTGGAGACGTTTTGCAGGAACGGTGCAATAACGCTTAGCGCAGGCCACGTTACCTGGCACACGGTGAAGAAGTCTCGTAGTCCAAGATGCTACACTATAATGTGTAATCAACGTTGTGACGTTGATCGGGTTGAGCACGGCAAGAGTTATTGCAAAACAACCCCGATGATACTGATAATACACGAGGAGCCCGAAGGTTAAAACTCACTAACTCCACATCAACTTGTTATAACTATGTAGATTTATTCAAGAGTGTTTGGGGTGGGTTACACGTCGTGATACAATATATCGGAACTGCTGATCCGTCGGGATCTGCAGTCTTGTCGTAACTAAATGTTTCACCGTGTGCAAAGGGTTTTTATACAATTAGTGTCCAATGCACGGAGGGGGTAAATGCTTCTAGAATGTTCTAGAAGGAATTTCGGTAGCGCCGAATTCTCAGAACTTCATCCGCTAGCGATTCTTCGAAATGCGTCAGCGGGTCTCAATGTTCTGTCTAGCCATCGACAGCTAGCTCTTAAACATGAGGGTTTATGTGACATCTGTCTAAAAAATATTAGAGTTAATTACTTTTGCACTTATCACAAAGTTTCCATTTCATATTTGGGTACTCATAACTCTTATTACATTGTAATACTTTGTGACAAGTATTTCTTGGGCATTACCGACAATTTGATTGTAATGCAACATTTATTTGATTGTGAAGTGGAACACATAACTCGCTCCATGGAACATCATGGATTCTGCGACGCCTCCATGATCGCGAATGTCGCTGCGCTCTATCTCCGTTGCACTTATGGCCTTGGCAATGTGCACTGTAAATGGCTATGTTCAAAGGGCAAGGTTGCCCCACTAAAAACCCTTTCTATTCCTCGTTTGGAGCTCGGCGGTGCTCTTCCGTTGGCGCGATTATTTATAAAGGTAACCACCTCAACTCACCTCAAGTTGTCATCTGTGTATCTGTGCTGTGACTCCACGGTTGCGCTAGCTTAGATAAGTCAGTGTCCTAGCTTGTTGCGTACCTTCGTTGCGGATCGGGCTGCTAAAATACAATAAATTACAATAGATGCGACGCGGAGGCATGTTCCAACGCACGAGAATCCTGCCGACCTAATCTCTCGTGGGGTGGACCCGGCATATTTGGTATATCTCATGGACACACACCTTTGGTGGAATGGACCGCGATGGCTCTCTGGACCTCCGACGCAGTGCTCTCGCTCTGAAGAATAAGTGCGCGAAATCCCAGAACTCCGCAGCAATAGAATCACAATGTTAGGCATTGCCGTAGATAGGAAACTTATGGAAATCAGCTGATTCTCCTAGTTGGCGCGACTTATTGATGTTACTGCACTTGTACTGCGGTTTGTGCATAATCTTCGAAACCCTGACTCTCCAAAAAGGGGTTTTATCTCTCGTTGTGAACGCGCTTGTACGGCAGGAACAGATGTGCAACTTAGATCTTGAATTCCGGGCCCTTTCAAGGCAACAGCCCTTGAGATTAAGTTCTAAGCTCTTAGTTTTATCGCCATTTTTTGATGACAACGGTCTAATCAGTGTCGTAACTCTTCTCTGCAATTTGATCAAAAACATCAAATATTGCTACCTAATTCAAGACTTTCCAAACTATTATTTAGAGCTTAACATTTTCGATTGCACCATTTGGGCTCTCTAGGCCTGTTGAACTCAAGTCGTCAAAGGTATTGGCCCCTTTCTGGTCGCAACATTGCGTGCAAAACATTGCGTGCAAATCCACGGACTTCCAATCCAGAAATGGGGCAACTACCTGCAGCTCGTATCACACCATCTCTACTGTTTCTCAATTCTGGTGTAGGCTACTGGTGTAAGACTTACAAGGCCTACGACGCGTTATTTGTCTGCTTGGTGACGAAGGCTGTGCACCTCGAACTGGTAACCGATTTTACTATTCGCGCATTTATAGCAACTCTGAGACGTTTTGTCGCAAGACGCGGCAAGCCAAATATGCTCGGACAATGCAAAAAATTTTGTGGGCACATCGAACGAAATGACCGAATTAAGACATTTTTTTAAAACCAACTCTCGTAAAATTGAGGAATCTGCGGACGAGGAGGGTGTCTCGTGGAGTTTCATACCGGCTCGGAGTCTGCATTTCGGCGGCATCTGGGAAGGTGGCGTTCGATCAATGAAATCACACTTACGTAAAATCTTTAGCGATCAGACGTTAACGTACGAGGATTTTTATACTTTACTTGTGCAGATCGAAGCGATATTGAATTACCGACCTTTATCTACTTTGTCATCCAGTCCTGATGATCCCAATCCTCTTACACCGGCTCACTGTCTGATTGGCCGAACTTTGGTCGGCATCGTTGATGAACTAAGAGCTAATGCTGTTGAGTACTGTTATCTTTTGCACTGTTTGTACTATTGTATTTTAATGTATTTTAGTATGATTTGAATTACGCGCGCTCTTTGCGCGACGCACAATGTCACTAAGCGCAATCTTATCAGAATCCGCCTCGCGGCATCGTAGATTGCGCTGGTCAGTCGGCATTTGACTGCGCCACAGAATAGACTTGCAGCCTAGAATAGGATGTTCTTTTACTTTCTCCCTTCCGAACAACAATTCCCAACGGGGCATCCGCTTCATCATCGCGGAGGGCGCTCCACGTCTAGAAATCCACAACTAGGCGTTCACATTGGTCCTTCGGGATCGCAAGAACTGCAAACTGCAAATCCTTAAATGACTACCAACTAGTTGGGCCAACCATTCAAAAAGATCTGTTCTCAATTCTACTCAGATTCCGGTCTTACAAAATCGCCGTCACGAGCGATATAGCTAAAATGTATCGTCAGATACTTGTGCAATCCACACAGCGAGATTTTCAGCGCATCCTATGGCGCGACAAGCCCAATGAAACGGTCAAGGGGTTCCAACTCAATACGGTCACTTAGCGACTCGCTGTACCCATCACCTGGCTGATCAACATGGTGATGGTTTCATTCGCGACCGCGTCGAACGCGATTTTTATGTCAAAGATTTTATCTCTGGCGCCGATAATTTGGACGGGGCCATAGATAATACCAGGTCAGATGGATGATTTGATAGGCAAATATATGTGTTCGTTCCTACTGGTCAATGGACCTCAAATCGATTGCAGATGGCGCGCATCGCACTCTACCGGGATTCACATTGTGGTTGAAATGATTTTTATGCGATCAAGAATGCGTGGATCACGTGCTTTTATGTTTAAACACGTGAAATCTTGGTTACTGTCAGAGTTACT